>JAQGBW010004497.1:0-13671 GCA_034698625.1 Julus scanicus
TTATGCATAAAAAATTATGCATAAAAACTGTGCACAAAAAGGTATCATAATTGTGTAGAATTTTATGCACTTTCTGCATAAAATTTTATGCAGAGTATGCAGAATTCTGCAGAAAGTTTTTCATATGGGTAGAAAACTTCTGTAGAAGTTATGGTGGCGCCTCACAAGGGATATTTGGCAACAGGCGAATACAAAGGCGTAGCGAGGGGGGCAGGAGGGGAGAAAAAGCTGACCAGGGCGCCGTCACGGGGAGGGGGCGCCAGCAGGCCTGACGAGAGAGAGGAGGAAGAGGGAAATTTACCCCAGTCCCGGGATTTTTAGGGGCACAAGCCTCCAGAATATGTGTGAAAAAAATTTGAAATGTTGTAAATGACCTTTCGAAATGTCATGAAAACTGAAAAACGCAATTTTCTATGGTAAAAATGCAAATTTTCGTTGGTAAAAATGCAATTTTTTTTTGGTAAAAATGCACATTTTCTATGTTAAAAACGCAATTTTTCTAAGGCAAAAGCGCAAATTTTCTATGGTGCAAATGCAAATTTCCTTTGGTAAAAACGCAATTTTTCTATGGCAAAAACGCAAATTCTATTGGTAAAAACGCAATTTTTCTATTGTAAAAATGCAAATTTCCTTTGGTAAAAATGCAAATTTCCTTTGGTAAAAACGCCATTTTTCTATAGTAAAAACGCAAATTTTCTTTATTAAAAACGTCAATTTTATTTGATAAAAATGCAATTTTTTTATGGTAAAAACGAGGACCGTATTTTTTTCTCCCTCCTCCCTTTCCCCCAGGCCCGGCCCTGGCTCTCGGCGCCTCTGGGCGCCAGTGCCCTAATTAAAAAAATTGTTTATTTGCATACGATGAAAAAATAAAACATCTACTATTTTAAAGAAGAAAAATAGATACATTTTTGTCTATCAAAAACCGCATGTATATATTATGAGAGATAAGACTGTTTATTTAAGGTTGTCTCAGTGACTCTGTGTCTGTGGGGGGAAAGGGAGGGAAGGGCGCGAAATTTATACCTTGTACCAGGGCGCCAAAAACCCTCGCTACGCCTCTGGGCGAATATTAAATTGCCTGTTGCCAATTAAAGTACTTGCCAAATGGCCAGGTCACTGCAACACACATAATGAGTAATTGCAAAGTACAAGGTAAGTGAGTGTTTTGCTATGCAAACATTGGCTCACTTTGGTGTGGGATAAATACCGACTTGTGGTGGGTCAAGCCAAGTATTGGGCCAAGTGTTGGCCAAATAGGCAAATGCCCGATACACACATGGGACATATTTGACTTTTACTTGCTAAATACATCCCATGTGTGGCGCCGGCTTTACAGAGAAGTGCATGCATCAGACTGTTTCATATGAAATCTACGAATTTCTGTAAATGCTCTATAGGTATACATGCAGATAACGTGATTTTTTGGTCCAAACGTCATTTTAAAATATAAAAAATGACTAAAAAAAAGACGTCATAATGTCACACACTTATGATGCGAACTTAAAAATAAAATGGACGCCATTTTAAGGATTAATTTAATTAACGAACTTTTTTAGGAATTATAGTAGGATGATTTCGACAATTTTTCAGGTGTTTTCCTAAATACATCATCTTGGTTTTTTCTGCCACCTCACATTCCAAGGTGACATCCTTGGAATGCTGTCACTTGCAACGTAGTGAACCTTGACCTCCGGCCCAAAATATGCATAGCTTGCATACCAACACCAAGTAGCAATGTTCGTCATTTGGACGTCATTTTTGGGGGGATTTTAGGGAATTTGTTTATGACAACCCTATAGGCAGCGATCTCCTGTTTAAGGCAAGGGCTGGCTCCCTAGAAACCAACTCTAGAACGAAAAACTGGAACAACATGGAGACTAAATGCCCACTATGTCTTGTTCCCGTTGAAGACGTGGAACATGTCCTTATGACCTGCCCAGCTCTTGGCCCTGTGCCAGATAGCTGGACTGGCAAAACAATGCCAACTCTTCTAGGGTTCCATGAACACCTGAAAACAGACACCCAACTGCGGGAGGTAAAAGACCTGAGGGAAATCCATCCGATTTTCCCAGAAGCAGCTACAACATTGTAGTCGCTATGCACAGATTGGCACTTTGTGCTCATTAACATAATATATGGCCCTCCGTTTGAAAGGAGTAAAAACATCTATCTATCTATCAAAAAGTCGAAATTTTTTACCCAAAAAATGATCAAAAAATAACATCAAAATGTCATTCAAAAAGGACGTCTTTGTGACCAAAAAATGACCAAAAAATGATGTCTTTTGGACCTTAAAATGACCAAAAAATTACGTCTTTTTTTTTACCAAAAACTGACGTCTATTGTACCCCCTTGTAATGTTTGGCGAGGTTGTGTCCATTCAATTTATTCACCCCCCCTCCATCCCTTTCCGTTTGTAACAACCAATCATTTATTATTCGGATATTTAGGTTTAGGATATTATTAGCCTGATTAAGACCCAAGTATGCCTTTGGTTACCTTAATTATTAAAAATAACTAATGGTTTCCAGGTCATCCTCCCAAAATCATAAATTTTGTAAGTTTTATTTTGTGTTGCCACTTGCCATAGCATCAAGCCATAGCAACATGATTTCATACTTGTTCAACTTATAGGTAATAAATCCAAGCTGTGCAGCAGCATGGTCCTATGGTGTATATTTGCAAAAAAATCGTAATTAACGTTACAATTCACAGATTATATTCTTCTAACTTGTTTATTGAGTTAGAATAATATATTTTAGCAATAATCAAATCATAATATGCATCGTTGTGAGACAATAAGCTCTTTAAGAGAATTTAGTGTGAGCAGCGGAAACCCAGGCGCAGTGGAAGCAGGTGTAAGTTTAGGGAGAAAGAAAACCCTTCTCGGTGGCTCGACCGGGATATAACGAACGGCTGGGATTTACTTACCTAGAAAGAAACAAAAAGACAAAAATTAGATTGGCGCCGTGAATCTCACAAATCAGGACACAAATTCGCACAACGACTTCAACAAGAGAGGACAACAAGAAACTGCAGTTCCGAACCGTCGTCTCAAACCTTAGTCGATACACCAAAGGGTAAGATAACAAGTGACAATAACAAGGGACGCCGTTCCAAACCTTGGCCACGAACCTTTTCTCCCAACTAGGAAATTACGCTTGAAAATGTTGTTCCCAACTGACTTTCCCAAGTGTCGTTCGCGTAGGCTACACCCCTATTAAACGTTTTAAAGAACCGAAGAACAATATCAGCTAAATGGAAGGTCTAAGAAGATCAGAAAGGATTGGAGGGAGAAATGAAGGAACCAGCTCCTAACCTGGGAAGCAACCTGAAGAACATTTACCTCATATAGAAGAAGAAGCTGAAACGTCTACTCCAATATTGGAGGAAAACGAATCGGAGGTATCCGAGTGGGAAGTCCGGTCACATAAATGGCGCCCAACTAGTCCAGAACAAGATTCTGACCAACAGCCATTAAGTACACAACCAGTGTCCCAACAATGGCCCCCAACTGATTTGGTAAATCAGGAAACTAGTTCAAATCTCCATGCATTGGGTTCACAAACAGTGGTTCAAACATGGTATTAATCTACTTCTGAATCAGAAAGACCAGCAGTGACACACCAAAGGTCACATGACTGGCAAAATTCGACTTCAACTGAAACTGCACCAAACCCACAAGCTACACTTACGTGGAGCTCTCCTAGAATAGAACAGGGACTAGTACGATCACAAAGTGACTCAAATACAAGAATCACACGACTGCGGTCAAATCTATAAATATGCCAACTGCCACACAGCATTTGCAAACCACTAGAAGAAGGGAAATGGGACCGCTAACGACACCATCTGGGTCAAATGCACAGCACCCAAATAATATGAAGGAATCCATAAAACAACATGGAGCAGCAAATCCATGGCAGCCCATGAACACAAAAAAAGAAACGCAAATCCTTGAAGCTCAAAACGAGCAGCCACAGACAACGACAACGTCTGGAACATGGCAATCTACCATCCAGGGTAGGACCTACAACTCAGTAAGAACTGATATTAGGAGACCTGCACCTGTACGTATAGCACCACAGCCTATAGGAACGAGGCTAGACAATGAGGGGAGAATGACATTCGCGTCTACTGTCGGTTCACACCTAACAGATTCGTCACGTCAAACTACTCGCCAACCCACATTGGCCTCTCACTCCTATCAGACTGGGGAAGTCACAAATTTTGCCCATCAGTACGCTGATAGACAACAAATAGATAGTCAATTGACTAGGCCAACTAGGAAACGAATTCGAAACCGACAGACAACATCTGAAGAACAAGAAATAATGGTCCCAAGGGAAGTGGCAGCATTTGCTGACACAAACCCAGCTCTCTTCCATCAATTGTTGGAAATGTATGCAGAGCAAAGAGATAACATGGGCAGGTCTGAACCTGAACCTCCCATTTTTGAGGATCCTATAGTCCAACGTCTCAGACAAGAGCTTATAGCTCTACAAGGACACCAAAAGCTCCTTGAAGCAGAAAATCGACGTCTTTTGACGCCAATACCTGCAACTGTCACACAACATGTGGCAGAACAAAGTATCAATCTGGTACAAATAAGTACCAGTTGGTCATCTGGGGGGTGCCGATACCAACACCAAAGCTGTCTCGAACAGCTAGACCGAATTACACACCTGGAAACGTGAACACAGGGATTACCCTGTTTCACATTAATCCTCTAACTGGATTACCATATACGAGGACTGAAACCTTTCTTCCTCGAACTATAGAAGATGGATACGTACCAATTCGGTACCCAAGACCGTCACACCAGATGTATACACCTGAGTTGGTAGATCCTTACCACCCAAGTGCACGTGTACGTAAAACGAACACGAATGAAAGAACTGTGGCCCATGCTACCTGATAATCATAAAATAACTTTGCACAAGGGCTGCCCAAATAAGAGACGCTCATGGTCTCACGTACATCTTTCAACAAGTCCCAAAATTCAAAGGAAAGAAAGGTACATTTACAACGTGGTTATATGACTTTAAACTAGCGGCTGACACCTACGAGTTGTCAGACGAACTTAGATAGAGTTCTTTTTTTTGGATTTTGCAAGAAGAAGCATCAACTTGGTGGCAAAACCACCATGATGAAGTGTCCTCTGTCCAGGAAGCACTCCAAAGGATGAGAGCACAATTTGGCCCTAGGGAGCCAGATATTATGATCCTTGACAAGATCCGAAATACAAAGCAAAGAAAAGGAGAGGCAACTAATCTGTTTATCAACAACATGATAACGAAACTTAGATCCATGGTGAAACCACCATCATTTGAAACTCAACTGGAAATGGTTTACCAATCCTTGCATAAAGACATTAATTGCAAATTTTTCAGAGCCAATCTGAAAACCTGGAATGACCTTCATCGTGAAGCTGAAGGCACCGAAAAAATGCTGCTGGATATGGGAGAATGGCCACTGGAACCAGTGCCAACCCCCACTCTGAAGATATCTCAAAACAAAACTGGTAACCAAACAGAAAACCAAGGTCAAAAGACTTCTGGAAAAAGTGGCCAGCAACCACGAAAAACAGATAATACACAGTCTGACCAAGGCAATAATGCCAAAACACCCTATGCAAAGGGATACAAAGGTGAGAACTTTGATAAAAACTATCAAGGAAAAAAACCTTACCAAAACCAAAATGGGAACAACCAAACTGGCAACAACCAGCAAGGGAACAACCATGGAGGAAATAATACTCGTAAGACGAGTAATAAGTTAGGATGTCCTGTATGCAGTACACCTAACGTGGACATTAACACATGCCCAAAGAATTGCAAAGCAAAAATGTCTCAAGCAAACATGATACAAGTTTGGAAAGTCAATCCTACCATAGATGAACGACCGTGCACAAAACAGGTTCTTGACAACTGTCTGATCCACGTAAACGTCATGATCAATGAGCAGGAAATTCTAGCTCTACTGGATTCAGGGGCAACCACTTGTCTAGGTGGTGACCCACTGTTCCAAATAGTACGAACGAAGGGCTTGCCCATAGCGAAAACACATCATATTATACAGCTTGTGGATCAAAATCCCCAAAGCAAAGAAGTCTTCATTGTAGACGTTCCTATACGTCTCAAAAACCGTACGATCCTGACTGAGAAAACTATCGTTCCCTCATTCAAGGGATCAGTACTACTTCTGGGAATTAACTTTCTTGAAGATGCAGAAATTATCATTAGTTTCGCAAACAGATCATGGTCATTCGCACATAACGAACAGACCACGCTAAATCCTTACTATGGACAAAGTGAAGATCTAAAAAGAAGACAAAAAGAAGAAAATCCTTGTATTGATTACATTAATCACGTGACGATAGAAGAAATACAGCTAAGACCTGATGAAGGATCCAACTTAACCGAATAACAGCAGGAAGAAGTTAACCATATGCTGGAAGACACCATCCAATTATTTCAGGAGCCTATTGGACCTGCGAGAGTAGTACCTTAAACAATACTATTTAAGGAAACTGCTAAACCTGTAGCAATACGCCTTTACAGCTGTTCACCTCAAAAGAGGAATATTTTGACTTTGAAAGTTACAGAACTAATTGATAAGGGTTTTTAAAAATCCATCTAGTCAGAATAGGCGGCCCTATCCTTGCTTGTTGCCAAGCCTGGGTCCAACACAGAGTTTCGAATGGTCACTGACTTCGTGCTCTGAATAAAGTGACAGTTCCTGACACTTACCCATTACCAAAAATCGACGATCTGATTGCACAAATAACTAGAAGAAAGTTCATGACATCCATATACCTAAACAACTGCTATTTGCAGGTGCCAATAGTGGAATCTTCGCAGAAATATTTTACGACTGTCACACCGTTGGGTACCTTCTGTTACACTAGAATGCCCATGGGTGCCAGAAATTCAACAGTCAACTGCCAACGAGTAGTGGACGCCCTGCTAAAGTTGCTACCAGGGATCATCGTGGTAGTGTACCACGATGACCTCCTAATCGTAAGCGACACGTTTAAAGATCACCTTGAAGATGTCAGAAGAGTAATCGTATGCATTAATAAACACAATTTTGGCTTCAAACGAACAAAATGCCACTTTTTCATGGATTCAGTGAAATTTCTGGGACACATCATCTCTCCGAGTGGTGTAAGCCCAAATGAAGAAAAAGTTGTGGCAATCTTGGAATTGCCATACCCGTCCAACATCAAGCAGTTACGCTTATTTTTAGCATCCTGCAAGTGGTTTGGCAAGTTTATACCAAACTTGTCAGCTATCACCACGCTACTTCACCACCTGTTGAAGAAAGATGTAAAATTTTTAATGGACGAAAAGTGCAAAGAAGCAGTCGACAAGTTAAAGAAACACATAAGCACTGCACCAGTTCTGGTGCAGCCTGAGTTTAAAAAGGGGTATCACCTTTACACAGACGCCAGCCTAGATGCAATGGGCGCTGTTAGGACAAGGAGATGGGGATGAATTCAGGGTTATTGAATATGCTTAAAAATCCTTTTCCCAAGCTCAGTCCAATTATTCAACTACAGAGCGGAAAGCGTTTGCAGTCCTATAGGCTGTCCAACGTTTTCAAGGCTATATTGATGGACTAACGTTCGTTGTCCATACAGACCACGCCCCCTTATGCTCAATATTAGCAACAAAAGAACCTAGAGAATGCATCGCGAGATGGAGGATAGAGATGCAACAACATGTATTCGACATCAAATACATCCCTGGGAAATAAAATGTACTGGCCGACATGCTGTCGAGAAGTTCGGAGAAAATTGAACCAGTGGTTCTCATTCATCTATTCGCATAACATTGGAATCACAAATCACAACATGCATTTTCGTACAGCAAATTGGTTCTAATTTTCATTCTAAACAACATGCATCTATTTTTGTGCACGATACTTTTCGAAATGTTCCTGTCCTTTGTGAAACGCTAGTGTTCGGCAACAAGCACAAGAAGCTTCATAAACGAGTAAGACGTCAAGAAATTCTAAATATCCAAACGTCAAAAAAAAAACGCCAGACACTATTCTGTTTTTTTACAGGAACAAAAAACGTTATTTTTCTTAAATGTCGGGCATGGAAAAGGTTTCCAAAAACCTGCCTAAGTCGTAATCAAAAACGACAGAAGTGGTCATGTCGTCGTCGCGTAAAAAAAGTTTCAATTAAAAAAAGTTGTACTGATGATGTTGAACTTACTGGCGAGTAACGTCGACACTTTTTGAATGTCCCTCACAGACGTGTCATGTAAAACATGCTGGCGAGTGACGGCGACACTTTTTTAATGTCCCTTACGCGCGTCATTCAAAAAAATACGCTTACGGATGTCGGGTGGGGGACAAAAAAATTACCAATGAAAGATATTAAGAAAAAAGAACGAATTGAAGCTGAACAATGTTTCACACGATGTCCAATGGCGGCGGTCAATATGTCGGCCTCCAAACCAAAATAAACAAATTTCGCGATTGGCCTACCTCTACAGCCACTAGGGAAACCAGGTAAGTCCTCATGGCAAAACCAATGGCGGCGATGGTGGGCGCGTTCAGCAAGATTTTGGCATCCAATCCGAGATGCCGTGTCCTGAAGACCAACGGAAATATCAGGGCTGGATAAACGGCCTTAAATTGCGAACCGCGGCAGCCGAGATTGGCCATCAAAGTGCCAATCACAGGTAACGAGACAAACGCTAATTAGTCCGCAATGTTGAAGCACACGATCGTGAAGAAAACCACGCTCTGCTACCATGTTGTTTTTCCACAAGTATGAGGCTGTTGTTTAGATATCTCCTTAGCAAAAAAGAGATGAAAACTTACAATATCCAGGCAATAATTCCTATTTTATTCATCATTGGTTTCAGGAGCAGATTACAACACATCCGCTTGTGGCAAGAACAACTACACAACAAAAAAAAGCAACATGGCGACCCAAAAAAAACCAGGCCCCAACTGTGGCGCCACCTGAGCCACCAAACTTTAACGTAAGTAATGGGGTAAAAGTTACTTGGTAAACTTAAATTAATTAAATAAACTTAACTTAAATAATCCTTTTTTTTTCTTTTCAAGTTTTGTTGTCGACGTCATCCTCGGAACAGGACAGCTACCAGGTAAGTTTCCCTTTATGTAGTTTGTTGAAATCCAAACACAAAGTTGTGGAAACTATAACGCAGTTTGTTGAATTATACACAATTAGACTTGAAGACAACATGATATCGTTAGCAAGCAAACCGTACAATTGAAGTATAAATGCAAAGGCAGGTAACCCTTTATACACCCTGGTTACCATTCAGGGTCAACAAACGCAAATGCACAGAATGCAAAGAATGCACATTGCACAAACAAAACTGGCAGGAGAATACAATCCCTAACAGCTTTTTTTTAACCAGGTCAGAGGTCGGCACACATTCCAACACTCCCTCTTGCCGATCACTGGCCCGCTGTCAAGAAGGACTTCGGCAAAACCAAGAGTTCCTAGCTACACCAAACCAAGTCTGGCCCGCATAGCCTCAAACACAGCATGCGGTAGTGGCTTGGTTAGGGCATCAGCCAACATATCACTAGATGGACAATATTCCATACATAATATTTTAGCTGCATTCAACTCTCATAAATGATGATAAGCCAGGGCTATGTGCTAAGTCCTGGCACTGCACTGAGTTGCCTGCACCATCTTGATACAGGCTTGGTTATCTTCATACATTGTTGTTGGTCCTGGTAGTAGCTGATGCATGCCATCCAGCAGTGCTCTAAGCCACTGGAGTTCCTTGGGCGCATGAGGAACCGCATAGTATTCCGCCTCGGCCGTAGATAGTGCCAACGACGTCTACTTCCGACTGCACCAGGCGATTGCCTCGTTTCTCAGTTAAACACAAAGGCACTAGTAGACTTCCGGTCCATACGATCGCCCACAAAATCAGCATCGACATGGCAGGTGAGAACAGCATTCCGTACCCTTGGATAGTATAATCGCAACTTTTAAGTACTGGCATGGTACCTGACACCCGCTTAGCTGACCCCCAATCAGCCACGGATGAATTCTCTACTCTCCTGGCAAGGAAATCCACTGCCGCTGAAATGACCGGCCTCGTGATTGTTGTTAAGTACATCAAGGTTCCGATGACCTGCCGATATCCGCGATTATCGGACAGTTTTGGACTTTCCGTAGACTCATCCGACAAAAACACTGTTTCAATAGGCGTGTTTTAGCAGGCTTTCAATCCCTAAAACCAGTGTCTTACACTAGTTGTTGAATCTTGTTAGACTGAGACAGATAAATTGCACCGGCATGATCACGTTCAATATGCAGTCCCAAATAATGCATAACATCACCGATATCACACACTTCAAAACTACTTGAGAGATCAATATAGACCTGTCGCGTCATTGCTGCGGACCTTCCTGCAACTAACAGTTCATCAACGTAAAGGAGGACATAAGTATAATCCCCACTTTGCTCAGTCTGTATAAAGAGGCACCCATCCACTGGAGAGCTTCGGAATTCTATCTTAGCTAAGACGGCTACTGCGGTTTCATTCCACACAAAAGCCGACTGTTTTAATCCATAAATACTTCTCCGAAGACGGCAAACTTTCTGTTCCTCTCCAGGCATAATGAGCCCTGTAGGTTGTCTCATATATATCTCTTCTTCTAACTTCCCATTAAGATATGCGGACTTAACGTATAAACGGCGGAGGTCAAGATTATTTGAAGGAGAAACCGCAAACAAAACGCGAACCGTAGCATAACGGACGACAGAAGCATAAGTCTCATCATAATCTGTCCCGTATCGTTGGGTAAACCCCCGCGCGACCAGCCGTGCTTTATAGGTGAAAACAATTCCATGTTTATCAACCTTTGATTTTAACACCCATTTACAGCTGACTGGTTTACATCCTTTTGGTAGCTCTTCAAGATCCCAGACTTGGTGCTGTCTCATAAGGGCCATCTCTTCATCCGCCGCCTTCTCCCACAGCTCTCGCTGTGCTCGTGGTACACTCTTCATTTCTGCCCAACTCCAAGGCTCCCAAGGCGATTGAAGTGGCTTTATCGCAGATATAGCTTGCCTAGAGTTGACCCGTTCTCGTTGTCGCACGGACTGGCAAGTTAGCTGCACTCTTTCCTTTGACTTAGTTTGTGCGCCTGGTGGCCTACCCCATCGCACTGGTGGTAGTCCTATCAAAAATGCATGGTATCAAGAGAATTTGTGAATTTACCACCCGTCTTTTCAACCAATCCTGGTTCCACCGAACTCACTTCAGGAATCGGAATTTCATCTCCGACTCTCTTTGGATTCCGTTCTTTTGAAATCCATTATCTGAGTCAATAGAAGGAAACAGAGCATCTTCCATTGGAATTTTGCCTTTGACGTTCTCTGGATAGACCAGACCATTATCTGAGTCAATGAAAGGAAACAGAGCGCCCTCCGCCTCAGAATTCTCCTCTTCAGTTTAAGAGCCCATGCTGCATACTGGATAACTCGCCGGTAATCCTGGCGGCCGGCCACCTCCATCATTATCGCTGGACGTTTCCTTCTGATTAGAGATCAACACACCAGTCTCCCTCTGGTTTAACAAGAGATTAAGTCTCGGGCTGCTGAGGACATAACGCTAATGGTAAACAGCAATCATCCGACTCAATCACCTTACATGTATGGGAGTACCACACCCTGCCGGTCGTCGGATCTAGTATCTTACATCCTTTGATACCGTCTGTAACCCCGATATAGACACCCTCTTCTGCTCGATCGTCCAACTTTCGTCTTTCCGATGAAGGCACATGTGACAATACACGTGATCCAAAAACACGAATCCTACTCACATCTGGTTTCACACCTGTAAAGTGCTCATAAGGTGTGAGTTTGAGGTTAGTTGTTGGTAGTCGATTTTTAAGATATGCCGCATGAAGTACTGCCTCAGCCCAGTACTTCCAAGGAAGAGCTCTTTCAATAAGAATGCAGCGGGCCATTTCCAACAGGCTTCGATTTTTCCGTTCTGCCACACCATTTTGTTGTGGGGTTTGGCGCACTGTTAATTGATGCTGAATTCCCCGCTGACGTAGCTTCCCATCCAACATATTATTGACATATTCTTTACCATTGTCACTTCTAATGATCTTCGTCTCTCTCTCTCAAACATAGTGCATAGCATGGTCAAATAGTCGATGACTACAGCGGCCGTTTCGCTCTTTTTCTTTAACAGTATCACCTTCGTGCATCGGGAAAAATCATCGATGAGAGTGAGTACATAGCGAGCTCCCCCATGGGACTGAAGATGCATCGGCCCGCAAACATCTGTGTGTATGAGCTCACCCGGTTGCTGTGATCGAATCCTCGAAGCAGGAAACGACTTCCGGGCCAATTTACCTTTCACGCAGATCTCACAAATTGACCATCTAGTCTTGGCCACAGCTAAATCGAGTCCTGTCACCAATCCATCAGCTGCTAGCCTCTTGATGGCTACCGGGTCACAGTGACCAAAACGCCTATGCCACCGTTCAATGAGGCAGTAACTCTCAGTGGTTGTCAGGTTTCACCTTTAAGTCTTAGTTCTAGTTTTGGAACTCGATCCATCATTCCTTTAGCAGGTTTAGCAGTAACAACCGCCTTATCACCCTCGAAATTGACTCCCAGGCCCAATTTCACCAGTCGAGGGAGTGACAGAAGCGACTCGACCAGACTGGGCACATAAAGCACCTCACATATTCGCAGTTGTTGCAGTTCACCGGTATCGGCCATTCGACTAAACACTAATCCTGATCCCTGACCTCGAATTTCCAGCGCATGTCCACCAGCCAGGTGTACTTTACCAGTCGCCTCTTTGAACTCGTGGAAGAAATTACGATCTGCAGTCATTTGACTGGTAGCACCCGAATCAAGTGGCCAGCATCTCTTCCTTTCATCACCCGACACATGCGTGGGAACCATCGCACACAGGGTAGATTCATGACGATCTCCATCAAGCTGCCATTGGGCCATGCTGGCTGCTTCCACTGACCGGGAAACAATAGGCATCATAGCCTAAGGTTCTGTTCCTTCTTTAACGGTTCCCATGATCACTCTCTCCCTCTTTGGTTGCCTACATTTAATCGACAGGTGGCCCTTCTTATTGCACTTATAGCATTTCCGGGTTACCTTTTTAGCCACTGCTGCAGAGTCCGTTCGTGCAGTTATTTTCTTCTCTGACACATAGTCAGGCGATTTAGCCTTCCTTCGGGCTGCTTCCGCTAATAATCGCTGAGGTACATACTCAATGGTCAACGTTTCGGGCATCTGTCCTTCGAGAACGGTGACAAACGGTTCCCATGACTCTGGAAGACCATAAAGCAAAATTGCAACTTGCTCATCCTCAAGCACATTTCCCACCAAACTCCTTTATTTAGTTAATGATAGACTCCACACGCACCACATATTTGTACATGCGGCCTGATTCCCATCTTCCTCCAATCAATGCACGCCGAAGTGCCAGTTTTGTTGCCACCGGAGATGATCATCAGAAATCCAGAGTCAAATTGAATCATTTATTTCAAAAACCAGTCAAGCAACAAAAAATCCAAAATGGAGTTATTGGGCTATTGCTGTTTTGTAAAGGTAAATACATCGTTTAATGCAAAAAAAGGTCAAATGCTGCCCTATTAGATAGTAAAGGA
>JAQGBW010004498.1:0-13666 GCA_034698625.1 Julus scanicus
TGACAATTGTGACAAAGGGGTGGGTGGGTGTTTAAAAAGAGGCAAAAAAGTGTGACATAATATTTGAATGGCCCCTTAAGTCTTTTATTCATCAGAATACAGATATGGTAGCATAATTGACACGAGTTGTTCTGTGTTCAGGAGTCTAAACTGGATTGCTGAGCGTAAAAATTTGGGTTCCTTATTAATGCAGAATAGGGGACAGGGCAGCCTGGGAACTCAGACTTAATGTCTCCATGGTAATTCCTTCCAGCTGCACTGTAACTTAATATCCTGGGGGATGATAGGAGGTCCCTTTGAGGTAGGGTTTAGAAAGATTTAACATAGTCAGCATGTCTGTGAAAATGAATGTTTTATGGGAACTAGGTAACGCTAGGGTGCCATTCCAAACATATGAGTTATCAAATGTGCTACATTTCATTTACCAGTGGATAACAAAAATCATAATGTTTCCATACTTTTTTGCTGTTTGTATGTTTTAAAATAAACAGCAATTAACAAGTTTACTTAAATACATAATCCACCAATACCCTAGAATTTCAATGATGCAGTTTGTCGGCGTCATAATGCCCATCTTAAACTTGTTCTTCCCCCTAAACAAGGTGGAAGGTGACGAAATAATTGGAATAGCCGGTTGATATTATTATTTGATTAATCTTTTGTTCTGGTCAATTTTTGATTTACTATTTATTTTTAAAGATATTCAATAGGATCATTGTAAATGGAACACCCTGTATGTTGTTTTGTGTGTTGGTGAATTTACAATTAACATTTTTTTTACAGATTACTAAAATTAAAGGTCAATGTAAATGAACCTCATACTTTGGGATGGACTGCCCTTCACATTGCTGCTGTTAATGGGCATACCAGGTAGTTGATTTTTAAAATATTACATATCTTCCTATCTATTATTTTCTAGGAGTTTGACAAGAAAATATAAATTGTCTAACTGCTCAAAAAATTGTAAAAATAAAATGTTGGTTAAACAGATAATTTATATTAGTTGATTTCTTTTAATATATTTGAACAAATTTAACATGATACTTTTATCATGCCCTTACTACCATAAACCTAGAAATGTTTGCTCACACAAACTGTACTTCATATAACTACAGTTGTTAAGAGTTTATAAGACCACCATATATTTCACATTTGAAAAAAACCTAAACTGCTGTACAAAATTAGTGCATCATTTAATGCATTTTCTGCTTGAGCTCTGCTCATGTGCTTGGCAGTGGTATCCTGCCTTTTAGGCATCCATCTACCCAGCACATCCCAGATATGCTCAATTGGATTAAGATCTGGACATCTTGCTTAGATTGGCAGGACTGCAATACCAATCTCTTTATTATACTCGTGAACCACACCAGCTGTGTGGCCTTGCATTGGCGTGGAGTAACACAAAAGCTTCATTAATAAATAGTGCAAAAGGCACCACATATTGTTCTAGAATGGCTGTGATTTACCCATGTGCATTCAGGAAGCCACCACATACCCTGTGAAGATCTGTGCAGGCATATAAACAAATACCACCCCAGACCATAATGGAGCCTATCCATAATTGATTCCTGGAAAAATGTTGCACTCAGTATATCTCTCTCTCCTGGTCGTCTCCAGTTTCCCTTCCATCAGGTGAGTGGAGAGCAATATTTAACTAATTAATGAAGAGAACAGATCTTCAGGCATCCCTATTCTAGTTTACATGTACTACTTAGTTTACAACTACTTAGTGAGCCCTAATAAAAAGAGTGCCTGTAGCAGGTCATCTGAAAGCAAAGTCAGCTTCCCACTCACCTTCTAACAGTATAGATGATGAAATCTTGACATTTCTGACATCCTCAAGTTGTCCTCTCAATTGATTACTGTTGTTACAGCGATTTACTGCAGCCACTAAATGTCATATTTGGGTTTGGTACTCTGTGGATGGCCCTGCCTTGCTCTGGCTTATCTGCCTTGGCTTATGCTTACTCCGGGCAATGTAACATTTCTTAAGGTATTCTTGTCCAATGCACAATGGTCAATATCCATGTTTACTTATTACAAAACAACTAAGGGCACACACCAACATATATATGGATAGTTAAGCATTGGTTGGCTGCAGCTTTCATGCAGTCAGTTGGGCTTTGCATGTATTCCAGTGAATTATGTAGTTTTTATTTATATTAGAAAGTAGATAGGGTGTTAGGTTCTATGGACTATGTAAGACAGGGCAGGGGTGAGCGCTCCTTTGTATGGGTTATAAAAGGATTGGTACATGTGTAAAGAAGATGGTGCCAATTGTGTGGTCTCTTGATGCATGGTTGTAGTTGGTGTACCAGGGAGTTAAGGTATCTGTAAGGGCAATCAGTTGCTGTGATTTACTCTGTGATAAATATGTGGAACCTTATTAGGGCGGCCACTATTTTGTATGGTGAATAGGATTTGACTGATAAAGATTGTAGAAGAGTGTAGGAATCAAGGGGTGGTCGAGCCATGTGACAAAAATCCTGTGAGATAGTGGTTTGTTGTGTGGAGGGGATTTTTCAACTGCCTCCCAGAAGCTATAGGTGAGGAAAAGTAGTGTTAGGTTGGTGCCCCAGTTTCATTGTATATTATGTAGGATGGGGCTGTGGGCCCCCAGCCGAATATCCTTCACATAAATTGCAACAGGACGTAGGAGGCCAGAGAAAAAGACATCCAAAGCGTCGGCGGCAGAGAAGGAGAATAAAGGGAATCATTGGCGAGTGGGATCGTTATTTTTAACACGTTAAGACTCATTTGAATCGAAGGTCGAACATGACTAACTAACTTTGGCGAGTCTACCGCGTTTTTTCTCACTATTTTGATTTTGGGTGGCATCAGTATTGGATACTGCACACGCAGGTGGCGTGAAAGGTAAGTTCGAACATTTGTTCGATCTTCCTTGTTTTGCTAAGTAGCATGTATTGTAGGCTGTGATAGCGTCATTTGACTTAGATGGTAAGGTCGAAGATTTCTTCAAACTTCCTTTCTTGGTCTTACCCTTTGCTTTCTGGCTAGAGTTAGTACTAGGTACTATTGGTGCATTTAGCACTTTGGATGAGTCTGAACATTTTTAAGAACTTCCAGGTTTCATCACACCCTTTTGGGTGGTATCAGTACTGAGTACTTGACATGCATTTTGCATTGAGGATGGGTCAGAACATTTGTTTGGCCTTCCTTGAGACTTAGTTTGAAGTATGGGAGCGGTTTCGTCCTCATCTTCGGCTTTGGTTAAACCTCTAGCGTTATAGATTCCATGTGTTTTGGATCTTAACGTATCCCATACCTCGTAGGAAGTGGGAGAGATGATTTTGTGGATCGTGTAGATCTCATCTCTTTTGTGGGTTAACTTGGAGGTAAACCCTTCGTGGGCAAAGCTTTGTGCCCTAGAGGTTAACCACACTTTATCACCAATTTGGTAATAGGGAGTTGTTGCACGAAGATTATGCTTTAGTCGTCGGTCATCCTGCACTTGTTTGAGCTTGTCTCGGCACGCTAGGAGTTTGCTGGAAAGTATTCCCAGAAATTCTAAGAACATGTTCTTGCAGAATAAAGGGTCATGACAAACGTCATTGAACGTCAGGACATTATCATGAGGTGATCTGGGTGTTCGACCAAAGGTTTGGAAGAAAGCACTTTCTCCAGTCACTTAGCTGGGGCTAGAGTTTATAGCCCATCTCACAGTTGCAAGATGCTCTCCACAGGGTTGACTTGTGAGTGATACTGCGCAATGTTTTGCAATCTGAATCCCATAGCCTTGTCTGTTTGTTTTATGATTTTTGAAGCAAACTGGGGACCATTGTCGCATCGGACAAATGTTGGGGTACCAAATCGAAGACGGATTTCTTCGATCAAAGTTCGAGATATTGTCTTGGCCTTTGAATCACAGATGGGGAAAAGTTCGACCCATCCGGTTGCTATGTCACATGCTGAGAAGATATATACTTCCAGCTTTGTTGACTGGGTAAGGACCCATAAGATCGATCGCTAGGGTATCGAATCTTGGAGGTATAGGAGGCAAAGAAACTAGAGTTTCGTCTGCAGTGTTATTGGACTTATACCTTTGACACTCCGTGCACTGTAGAACATATGTTCGTGCTTGTTGCCTGAGTCCAGGCCAGTAGTACCATTTGGATATTCTACTTATGGTGGCATTTATGCCATTATGCCCTGCTTCAGGTGCATCATGGTTCCACTTAAGGACTGCTGTAAGACAGCTGGAACCATTAGATTGGGATCCTCATCTAGTGATGGATCCATGATCCTATAGAGGACACCATTTACCAGGGAGTATCCCCTGTTGGTAAAGGTTCGAACTTCAGTGTCACTTGTGTCATCCTCAGCTTCTATGGCTCGGATGATGTGATTACACTGTTGGTCTAAGATTTGCATTTTGCGAAACTCTTCAGCCGTGATGGGCTGTTCATCCACCATATATTGGTGAATCAGTACAACAGGGTCTACTTCCCTGAGGTACGAAATGGCAATTTTGCCAAGTCGTGGGAGGTTCTCAGGAATGTTTAGAACAGTGGGAAGATGCTTTTTCAAGGCCCCTCCGCAGTTATAAACTGCTCATTAACCGTAACATGGTTATTCACTACCACAGGACCTGATTGTTCTGAGGTAGGAGTTAGCAATTTTGCTAAATCATCGAAGTCTCTAAAGATTTACTGAACATCGGAGAAGTGCATTTTGCAACGTTCTTTGGCAGGCATGGGATTATGCGTGACCATAATGTGGTCAATCACTACCACAGGATCTGATTGTCCTGAGGTAGGAGTTAGCAATTTTGCTAAGTGGGTGAGGTCTCCAAAAATGTGTTAAACGTCAGAGAGTGGCATTTCGCAACGTTCCTCTGAAGACATAAGAGGCTGCTTGACCAGAATGTGGTCATTCACCACCACAGGATCTGATTGTCCTGAGGTAGGAGTTAGCAATTCTGCTAAGTGAATGTGTCGAACATCGTAGAGTTGCCTTTTGCAAGGTTACTCTGCAGTCAATGACTGCTTGTCGACCAAAGTAGGGAGGTTCACTACCACAGGATCTGATTGTCCTGAGGTAGAAGATGGCAATTTTGCCAAGTGGTTGAGGTCTATAGATGCATCGAGCATCAAAGTTGCTTTCTGCAACGTTCCTCAGAAGTGATATTCTGCATGACCAGAGTTTGGTCTTTCAGTATCACAGGTTCAGATTGACCTAAGGTACGAGATGGCACTTTTGCCATAAGATCGTTGATCTTGGTTCTAGGACATTTGTCCTGTCTGGTGACTTCCTTAAGTCCATGGATTTCCGTGACCATACATTGTTCACTGGAATTTCGAGGCTTGGGTAGCAGCAATGATGGTGCTGCCCAAGAAGAAAAAGAAGGTGCCATGTATCCCTTTCTAGTGAGGCTATTGACCTTTTTCGGAAAATCTTCTTTATTGGTGGCACGGTGTACACCCTTACTGCTGCTAGTTAAGCATCAGGTTTGATGTCGATCTTCTTTGAAGGGACGTCTGCTGTTTCCTCAGGTTCTTTGAAGATCCCTCGATGTCCTTCCAGTAGTCGGTTGACTTCATCTCGTTCTTCTGCAGAGAGATGTGGAGCTTCATCACTTCGAAGAGAAACAGTTTGCAAGGTTTAGGGCACACACATGTGGTTAACCTGGGAAGCTTCATTTAAAACTTCTAAGCTGGTATTAGGACAGACCTTTTTGATCTTATCCACCAGACTCATAGGAGCTTTTGCTTCTATGCTTTGTAAGACGGCTCTTGAATTTCCATTGGATTCCTCCGCAGTCAATCAAGACTTCTGCCTGTCTTAATAAATCCATCCCAAGTATGTTGATCGATTGATCATACGAGCTGATGATGGTGATTTCCTGAAGGTAAGTTCGACCTTCCAGTACAACTTCGACAGTGGCAAGTAAAGCTTCATACTAGTTCTTCACCTGATCAGCCAGTTACACACTTCTCCTGCAATGAGTCATGGGTTGGCCCTGACTTTGCAGTTGTTCGTGGAGTTGTTTTCCTCCAAGGGAGACATTGGCTCCAGAATCAAGTAGCACTTGATGTTCCACACCAGCCAAGCTACATTTTGCGTAGACCAACAGGTCTCCTGATAGTGAGGTGGTGACAATGGCTGTGTTCAGCTGTTGTTCAACTGGTAGAACGACTAGGTTATTATTCAAAAACCTATTTCCACATCCTTTAGGACAGTGGAGGGTATTTGTACCCTTGTTACTGCAGACCCTACAATCTGGTTGTGGGTCGGGGTTGCGATTCATGGCTTCTTTTGGGCTAGGGTCATCCAGTTTCATGTACTGAACCCTATTCTGCTTTATCGAAGCAGTATTCTGCATAGTCGTGGTATTTGACTGAGGCGCAGTTGTTTGGGCAGGCTGTGAATTTCCACTTGGGCCTCTATAATAACGGTTCGAGCTATTATGTCTCATCCCGTTATTGGAACCTGTTTGGTTCCGAGTCGAGCCTTGATATCGAGTTCCATTTTTGGATTGAGTTATTGGTTCTGTGGTAACTGTGAGCCGGTTTAAGAGTGACTCCATCTAATCTGAGCGTCGGTTAGCGGTTGCACTGGTATGCCAGCTTTCTTTTTAACTGCATCCTTTTTCATTAACTGTCACCATTGTAGCACGGACAGAAGCATGTTTTCTTGCTTCAAACCCAGCTTTATTAGCTGCATATGGTCCTTAGCCTGTTCGACGTCAATGTGCCCGGAAATAGATGGGTGTAAGGCCAGAAAGATATCCTGCACCATCATTTAAGGCATAGGTAAGTACGACATCTTGCGGTACTTCGACATTATGAGTTTAATGAACTCTCGAGTTGATTAGAACTCACATTGCTTGAGGCGACTAATTTGTTCAAATAGCACTATGTCAGGTGTTGGAGGTATATCTCTCCTTGAACCAGAAGCTTCAAGCTTCGCCGATTAATAACCAGAAGAGGGCATCGTATCCTTGATCTTTGGTTAATTTGTTGGTGTCTATGATGAACTGAACTTGTTTCCACAAACTATCAAAGGATTCTCCTTTTCCAGAGACCTTTTCCACACCTGCAAAGACCTCAGAGGTTACTTTGGCCTTAGTGAAATCGTATTCACTATAGTCGATCTTCTTTCTACTTGCCCTATTTAGGGTAATATCATCGGTACTGACTGGACGCATTTGCTAATCGCAGTGTTACCGAGTATCTAGAGTTTGGACTGATAAGGCTGAATTAGCTGGAGTACATCCAGAGTTCGAACTATTTAAGTTTGAACTTACTGGAGCGGTGTTCGCAATTGGGTTTGTAGTAGGGCCAGTTATGATTGACACACTTGGACACCCCTTAAATTGTAAAACTGGTTTAAAGGCTGTGAGCATTTTTGCTCACCTCATTAGCTAGAGTTTGCTCTAACTCCTGACGTTTCTGCAGTTCGCCTATTCATTTGGTAGACGAAGTAACGTTCGACATCAATGCTGCATAGGCCCAGTTTTTCTCAGATTTAGGTCCAAACAGGTCCTTTTGAGCTTATCGATCGCTTGAGCAACTTGTTGTGTAAGGTCGAGGAATTGAGGACAGTTGGCACAGCACGTAGACACTTTGTCAGGAATATTTATTCCTGCGTTGGTCAAAATTTGCACGACTTCTAATAGAGAGAAAATGTCATCTCCAGCATGAGTCTGCATTGAACTGACTGATTGGTCAATTTCACTTGGTGCAGTCAGATCGCTGATCGTTGCATCAAGGGGAGTCGAATTTTGACTCAGACGCGAGTTCACGTCTCCATTTGTTTTGGTGTTCATCTCTCTGGTCTCTTTATTCGAGTTTCGAGTTGTCCGACCTTTATTCACTACAGTGGCCAGTTTGGCTTTTGTAGGTAGAAGAATTTTGGTACTTCGATGTTATTCCTGCCTTTGCAGTATAGCTTGGTAATTAGTAAACACTTGGGTTCAAATGTATGTCCGAGCTCAAGCTTAGCATTTGCTAAAAAAAATTCAAGACAGTATTTACTGTCAGAGTACTAATTTTAGCACAGTTTCACGAACATTTGTTCGGCTTGATAATTGGCTTTTGTCTTGGGCGCAATTATGAGAGTTATAGTTTTTAACTCACGAGATTTGTGTCTCGTAACATATACGTTATTTCTACTTGGTTTAGGACTCAATTTTGAAACTAAACTAAACTGAACACCGGTTATTGAACTATTTAGTTCGAACTGTTCTTTGGCTTGGAACAGTAGATCACGAGATTTTCTCAGATCGTTGTTAAGCGCCAGTTATGAACTTCAATACTGGATTGAATGTTCAAGAGAGCCCGAGATTTTTGCAATCTCGGTTCTTGATATGGACACACAGTTGGGCTCCAGTTATGAGGAGAGTAAATAATTGGCTCGAACACTTGGGTACCCGAGATTTCTGTGTCTCGGAAGTGTTCGACTTTTTTGGTACAGTAGAGCGCGAGAGTTTTGGTCTCGGGTCGTGATGTACCCAAAGTCCCCGCTGTTGGTTGTCAATTATGAGGATAATTGGCTTAGAACAACTTTAAAACACGAGATTTTCATGGAGTTTTGTCTAACAGCACGAGATTCTCAATCTCGGTTTGTGGGTTTTCTTTCAAAATGTCCCCACGTTGGGTGCCAGTTATGAGGTGACTACTTATCGTGAGTCCCTATTTTCTGTACACCTTCACTTGAGAAGTGAAGGGAAGTACCAAATTGAACTATTAGAATGATAAGGTCGTTGATATCGGAGTTCAGCTTTCTTAAGGCCGAACTACTTTGATACCGTACTAGGTAGATAAGGTGAGTCCTACATGAATCCTACGGAAGGGTTGCGGTTGCTGAAAATGATCAAAGATAATTTTCCAAATTTTTGGTTTTAACTTCAAAGTCTTTTTATTTCAAACAGACAGTTTCACATATTTACAGGGGCATTTGCTTTAGGGCCTAGACATTCACTGTCGGGTACAGTTTACTGAAATTCCTTCTTCTCTCACTGTCTAACACTAAACTTGGGTGCCCTTATATATGGTTAGAGAAGGGCACACGTTAAAGGAAAGGGACCACTAATATGTATGGTCTTAAACCGAGCTTTTGGACTTGTGTGGAAAGCTTTTGCTTTTGACCTAATTCTAGGTGGAACTTCTGGAAGCTTCTTGCTTGCTGACCCAATTAGCAATTGCTAATTGGGCATTGGAATTTGTTTTATCGTTTTGTCCTTAAATCCGTTTTAGGAACCTTTTTGTTTTCAGGATTATTTTAGAGGATATTTGCATTTGCAATACCCTGCTTAAGTTCGACGTCCCATTTGGGAATAAGGTCGAACTTAGTCCTAACAAACAATAGTAAGTTCTATACGGACAACAGCAAGTCCTAGCATTTGTTAGGGTTAAAGTAGGGTTTCTAAGGGTGATTCGCTTAAAAACGTTAATTTAAAAAAAATCATATGCGCACAAGTGTGTATACATATATATGATAAAAAGAAACAAGCAGTGGCAACTCGGCCATGCACTGTGGAACTGCGAAAACCCTAATCACTGGCATTGATAACATTTAATATAACGAGTCTATTTTTCTTACACTTTTTCTAATTTCATTTAGTCATCCCCCGATAGAAGTTTTATAAGAGATTTTTGGGAGAAATATTAAAAATCGCACCATTTCTAACAAAAAAAGACCTCAAAAGAGTGCATTTGCATGAAATGGCAAAAATTCTACTCAAAAGACACAATGACGAGTTTATTCCATGCCAAGAAGATTGGCAGACGTCAAGCAAACATAATAGTGGTCCTACAAATTATAAGTTAGTCATATACCAAATTTTACATTTATATTTTGGATAGTGTCCCATCACTTATGTTGCATCTGCAAAATGTTTTTTTTTTCTATTTTCTATTATTTATAATGAAATTAATCAATGTAAGTAACTTTGGTTAAGTAATCGTTATTATTTATTCAATTAAAATGGTGTTATAAGAAATTACAAGTTACTAAGTCTCTTTATTTTGTTAATTTGTGAAATTTTACTGGTGTCCCATTAATTAAGTTGACCACTGTATACACACATATACATCATATTATTACAATATATGGCTTCTTAAATTAATAAATAAAAAAAATGCTAAAAACAACTCTTCAGACCATTAAATGACCATTCTAAAAATGGAGTGAAAATGACGCCAATTTCTGTTGTTTTCTGTTAGTTGATCATTTTTTTGACATGAAATTGACATCAGTTTTTGGCCGTTTTAGTTATTTATTGTTGCTCATTTTTGGTTCCACAAAAATTGATGTATTTTTCGATGTGAGATATTGCTGCATGGGTTGTTTTTGTAAACCATCTGTGAGAACCTTTTGCTTATCTAAATGCTATTTAGGTTATGTTGTGATAGAAGTTGACCTCTGGATGTTTCTTAACAGCATTGTGAGAGCCCTACTTAAGGCTGGAGCAGATCCTAATGTTGGCGATGAATTCACAAATATTTATTTGACTGCTAGAGAAAAAAAGATGCATTCTTTGGATGGTAAGTAAAAGAAAATGGAAGACGGTATAGACGCTTTTTTATAATAAATTGTTAACTATTTCTATGAACTAGCTAGACAAAACAAGAATGTTAACAGGATTTCGAATAGTGTTTTGGCTACAAATTTCTCAAATCCTAAGGTCATTTTGTTTACAAAGAAAAATGTTTATGATAATGAATACATGATTTATTATTGCTTGGATGGTGCAATCAGCTAGTACTTTAATCCCCATGACTTAGCTAGAGTTTGTGTCCCTAACAACCTGTACAACTTGATAGGGGATACCAAGATGAACATGTTATGCCAAATAATGTGAGGTATATTTTGGATACAGAGTTAATTGAACAACTTATAACAACTGAATAATTTTCAATACCTTTTTATCTTGATCATTACAGTGCTTGTTTCTAGAGAAGATGAGTTTTGTGATCGACTAAACAACCGTGCTACCTTCCGCGGCTGTACTGCTTTACATTATGCTGTTCTGTCGGATGAAAAAGAAGTTGTGGAAGCTCTATTGGAAGCTGGTAAGTTTTACATTGTAATGTTAGAAGTGGACATTGTAGTGTTCTAATTTAAAGTGAATGATATAGTCATCAGGGCTCGAAGTCATAATAATTGTAACCCCAATTTTTATATATTTTACTAATTTGTTTGTTTTTATGATTAAAAAAAATTAAATTTGTAATCACGCTGAAGTATATATACCTAATATGGGCGCATTTTAAAAAATGCAGACCTCTAAAAAGAATGTATGATATGCAGTGATTCAAAAAAGAAAAATACAATGGAGAATCATGCATTATGTGCAAATAAATTAATTTATTTTATGCCTAAACAAGACGAGAAGTTTCTTTAAACTATATCACAATAAACATCTTCAATTAGTCTGCTTTGTCAATTTTTATTCAAAAATTTCATTTTTAAAATCTAAGAAAGATTTTTCACACCTTTGAGACCTTACAGTGACAGTATTAAAATCATTACGTAATCTGCAATAAGAAAAATTCTTGCAAAGCACCAAACAATTCGGGGCCGAATGGGTTAATTAAGTGGACCATCTAAATTTGCACAGATATCCCCACCCACCTGCCAATATCGCCTGTTAAATGTTCCTTTTCTTTCTACCCCACTAACCCTAGCCTCTTCTGCGACACCAGCTCATTATAATAACGTTATGCTCACCAAGTGCAAACTTCCCCCACCCTTTACCCTACCTAACATGCCAAGAAATAATGCCCTATCTCCTGAATAAGAAATACCCAAGCGATTTAATTGTCATATATAGTCGACTGCATCACTGCAGCCACATACCTCCAATTACAACCTCAATACCTACACCACCTAGTACAACTAACCTTAACAAAATTTTCAACTATAAAAAAGGGTTCTTGAAACACTACAGTAAAACCTCTCTAAATGCTTAAATGGTGCTGGTCCTGACTTGGGACCTATGTAAAAAGTCCAATAATTAATATTGTCAATTATGCTCACCAAGTGCAAACTTCCCCCACCCTTTACCCTACCTAACATGCCAAGAAATAATGCCCTATCTCCTGAATAAGAAATACCCAAGCGATTTAATTGTCATATATAGTCGACTGCATCACTGCAGCCACATACCTCCAATTACAACCTCAATACCTACACCACCTAGTACAACTAACCTTAACAAAATTTTCAACTATAAAAAAGGGTTCTTGAAACACTACAGTAAAACCTCTCTAAATGCTTAAATGGTGCTGGTCCTGACTTGGGACCTATGTAAAAAGTCCAATAATTAATATTGGCCTTAATGATTTTATAAGTTAATATCAACAGTTTAACTGCAAAAAATTTCAAACTAGGATGAGGTTACCACTTTGCAAAGGATTTCAATCTTTTGCAAGCAGGAGGGCATCGTGTTTGTTGATGCCTCTCAGGAGTTGTTATAGAATCCTGTGAGGTATTACTCCCATGATGGTATTCACCTCAACTCAGACGGAAAATCTTTTCTTGGCTCCTTCTTCAATGGAGCTACTGCGGGACTGGTTTCGGAAACTACAGTTAATTTGCCTGTAAATCTCATTCTTGATTAGAGGAGAAAGTTTAATGGTCTTCATGTGTTGGTTTTAAATAGCCTAAGCATTAAGAACAAGTTGATAAAGATTAGGGAGACAGTGGAGTCATTGTTCAGACATTAAATCTTAATCGTAGTTAATTGAAAACATTGCTAATGATGATGAAATTTTCCTTAGCAGCTTTACAGTTCATCGAAGACATAATGAGGGTGGTTGTGGTCTAATAAATTTGTATGACACCATCACAAACCCTGTAATTATTATAGATAGTGACTAACTTCCCAGGTATAAACTATGATATTTATATTCACGCGCCTTCTACTCTATTTGCTAGAAATTTAAAATTGTTCCTGTACATCATGGCAGATCCTTCCATTGAGCAACCAAATAAACAGCCCACTAGGGCAGAAACATTTTGGAACTATTAATAACAAATTCTCCAGAGTTGTTCACTGATGTTTTCACAGATGCTGAGATTGGGGGTCATGCCAATTAATTGTTGCCAAGGTTTTCGTATCGCTTTGCAAAATCATAGTTCATAGGAAAAAGTTTTACCAGTTTCATAAGGCAGATTGGGTCAGTCTTGGAGAGTTTGTTAATTCAAATTCTCTCCATCGTTTTTGTGAATATGCATTAAAGAACTGTAGGTTGGTTGTACCTGGGATTGATTTAAAGAAGTTATAGACGAGGGGATTTCAAAATTTATTCCTTTTAAATTATGTTGCAAAAAATCTGAGCCAGTGTGGTATAACATTGAAATTCACTGCACCTTACGTAATTTGAGACTGGCTAAAAATTAGTTAAAAATACCAAAGAGTGCGGATGCAGTGGCGTAGCTACAGGTTTTGCCACCCGGGGCGGAATCTGAGTTTGCCGCCCCCCCTCTCCCCCCCCCATATATACCATAGCAAAATTTGAAAAAAATTCGTTTTTAACATAGCACAATTTAGAAAAATTTCGTTTTTAACATAGCAAAATTTAGAAAAATTTCGTTTTTAACATAGCAAAATTTAGAAAAGTTTCGTTTTTTACAGAGAAAAAATTCGTTTTAAACGTAGAAAAATTGCGTTTTTAACATAACAAAATTTAGAAAAATT
>JAQGBW010004499.1:0-13665 GCA_034698625.1 Julus scanicus
TCTGTTCACACACGTTTAGTTACTAAAATACTTGCCACTTGACTAAATTACTAGCTTAGTGTGAATCAGGCTTAAGTCTTAACAACGTTCTTTATAATTACAATTATAATCGATCTTAGTATATCTGGAACTAAAAAAAAAAAACGCGCAAAAAATAATGCACGTGAACAGTTACACGAGCAACTGCAGAACGATAAAATACGGAAGTCTGGAGAGCCTTTAATCACAATTTAACTTGAATATGGAACCAAAAAAATAAAATAACGTGCGAAAAAGAATGCACGTGAACAGTTGCATGAGCGAGTGCATAATGATCTGGACAGCATCCATCCTGTGTCTTTAATCACAATTAAACTTATACTCTTTTACTTACAATATACAAACTTCTAACAAGATATTTCAAACTGCTTCTAAGCTTTAAAGATTAAATCAATATGGAGTTAAACAAAAAAAGAATAACGTGCGAAATAGAATGCACGTGCACAGTTGCACGAGCGTGAGTGGAACGATAAATACGGAGTCCTGAACAGCATATGTTGCAGGAATCATGGAAGAAGTAGGAAGGGAAAAAAAGTGCAACCCGGTAGTGGTGTCTTGATTTCATTTTGCCAGGATTTTCGGGGTCGACGGAGATGCGAAACTTCCCCCGATGACGATGCACCGAGAGCGGCGTGGTTCGCCCTGGAATGTGACGCAGGCGCACAGAAGATGCGACTGGGAAGATTCGCCAGTCCTAAAATAACCCCCGGCCGTCGGAGGTGCACTTAAGACCGCCTGGATTTACCCTCCTTCGTCGGATGCTACTTTTATTTATTTTTTTCGCTCTATCTTCCTCTCCGGTTTTTTTTTCTTTCTTTCGCTAAACGCTGAATGTAAACGAAACCCAACTCCGAGGCGTTTGTGTGCTTCGCGTCCTTGCGTCGTCATTCGACCGGCTTTTAGCCGCATATTTCCGCGGCAGGCATGAACCCTTGCCGCGGCAGCTGCTAGTGCGCAGTTTTACGTCGACTCTAGCTTCGAGACCTTTTTTTGTAGTTTTTTAAATTTTTTTCGGTTTTGACCAACGTTCAATATGACTGATTCGGAAGGAAGCTCGGAACAGGACGATGTGTCCTTCTTGCGGACGGTAAGCACAAATTCATAACATTTTTTTCAAAATTTTTCCATTTACCATCCCCCCCTCTCTAAACCCTTCGTCCCATTTGAAAGTTTTAGCTAAAGTTTTCACAAATTTGTACCTAATCATGGATATGTGGAGGATTTTTTTTGTATGCTTTTTACAGATTATGAGTGATACTTTTTTCGGTATTTTTGTGGGTGAGATGAGGTAATTGGAAAGGGAATTAAGTTGGGTGGGGAAGGGGGATAATCCAGATGGTAGGAAAGTTAGGGGTGTATTGACTGATTTTTTGCATTAAAATCTGAAATCTGAGAAAACCTTAAAAATTGGGAAATCTGTTAAAAAATCACCCTGAAAAAGTCGCGAAATCTTCCTGAAATTCGTGATGAACTGCTGGAGTTTCTGTTAATTTGATTCTATCGAAATATTTCCGACTTTTTTCGCAAATATTATGGGAATTAATCGTGCGAGAGGTCCTTGAAAATGTAAATGAACTTGGGACTGTTTGAAATTTGCTTGGGGGGTTTCCAGAAAATGTAATAGAAATCTATAATAAACAGAGCATTTTTAGATTTTAAAAACAATGTTTTCAGAATTTTTAAACTTTATAAAAAAACTGATTCAAATCTTTTTAATGAAATTTGCATAAAAATTCCGAGCATATTTGGTTAGGAATGTTGTTTTTGTTACATGCTAATTTCAGATGAAAAACAAGATGGCGTTCACCTAATTTTGAAAACTGCATTTTGAATTCATGAATATTGGTTTAAAATTTCTGAAAGCATGGTTTCTAAAATCTAACAGGAAAACTGTTATGTATTAAAACAAAGCATAAATCCTTAAAAAAAAGTATTCGTAGTATCGATACACAGTGTTGGATAAAGTTTTGTTTTTCCGCTTGAACATTACGAGTCTTTGATTGGACGAATGAATGTTAAAGAGTACATGTTTGAGCCAAGTGTATTGCTGCTGAATAATTGATTAAACGTGGATTTTAAGACTCCTTTAATGGGATCTCTAGCCTGGTTTTCTAATGAATTTTGAGTGAATTTTCAATGAGTCCCTATAGTGCATCTTTTGAATACCGAATGAATTTGTAATGAAGTAGGAATTTCTTTTACCCCGAAAATCAGGAATTATGAAAATTGCATCAGGTTTAAGTAACTTTTCCTCGTGAGAATACTTTAACGGATGAAATGCAAAGATACACAAATTTGAAGTAAAAGATTATTTTTTTATCACTATTTACTGGATTTCGATGGCATTTTAAGGACCATGACCAAGACCTTGAACTATAATACCTTGAACTTTCAACTTTCAGCATTCATCAAACATTTGACAATTAAGTTATTTTTATTTGTTTTTGATGGTATTTTCAATGTTTTTACCAAAATTTTCTATAATATCATCTAGTTTTGCTGTGGATTTCTTTAAATTCGACATGGAATTTTTTTAATTTAAATTTTTTTGCAAAGTCTTGTACGGTGTCAAGCTGCCTTGAAAAATCGGGAATTATGCTTGAAATTCCTGCCAAGGTTTGGGAATTTTTCGTTTATCTGAAAAATCCTTTATACAATTCTTTTTAAAATTCACTATTGCATTCGTTAGACTTAAAAGTAAAATGTTTTGGTATTTGGTCGGGGGAGGGGTGCTTTGAAAAATTAAGAAACGAGTCTTGGAATTCCTGAAATGTTTGACGTTATCCAAGGCAATTCTATATTGGATTGTCTTGCCGAAATTTCGTATAAAGCTATTGCAGACAGTGTAACACTTTGAAATTATTGACACTTCTTCTCTATATAATGTAATTTAAAAAAAAAAAACAATGCAACATTTAAGATTCACGAAATTTTGTTATTGACAATTTTGCTAGTTAAAATACCTACTTTTTTATTGGATTTTTTAATAAAACTGCTATGTTTTTGACGAAATTTCATTTGGAATCAGTAATTTCCTAAAGCTTACCATAAATCCCTCATTGAAATTTATTAATAGATTTGTAATAATTTGTTGTACGAAATTTCTATTTTTATTTAATTTTCCTATGAAATTTATTGTAAGAAACTTGTCCTGTTTGTTTTTACTGAATGTTTTATGAAAATTGGTATGAAATATATTTGGAATAAAATTTGGTACGAACTCATTATGAAACCATTATAGTTTTAGCTGAAAATTATTCATAACTTCCTCAGTGTTTATCAAGATTGTTGGTTATGTAATACTTCAAAATAAGTGCCAATAATTCTCTATATAGTGAATATATTTTAAAAGATAATTCATCCCTAATAAAAATGCGTACAAAATTGACGTCAGGAAGTTGCTTTTTTTTTCATCCAAAATAAGAGTTATTTACGACAGGAATAATTTTTTGAAATGTTTGGCATTGCGTTCTGTGTGTGTATGTTGTGTGTGTGTTTTAAAAATGGTCTTAATGGGTCCTCGTTATCTTTACGCACCTGCATTGCAGTGATTTAAATTTTCAGCCAGAAACTAAATTTTTATGGGCTCGCAAATTTTGCGGTCTTTGCCTTTTCTTGTTTCTATAACAGTTTTTTCTTCAGTATGAAGAAGGGAAAGCATTTTGCGCAATGTCGAGGACAATCCATAAAATGCGTCTCATCTGCAGACTGCTTACGTAGGGTGTTCCCTCATTTGAAACATGTGTGGGCCATGTTATCTCTTCATGTGCCATGTGTAGGTTATATTTAGTCTGAAGGGTCCATATATGGGTGTTATTGTACCCTGTATGGGGCCTGTTTATCTAATGATGAGCCATATTTAGCCAATAATATGGACCAATCAGTATGGGCCAAGTATATATAGACCATATTTAGGCATGTACAGTATAAAAGATTTATTTATTTAATGATGGACCCTATTTAACCAATGTTGGACCCTATTTAGAGGATGATAGGCCCTATTTAGCCAATGATAGGCCATATTAAGCCTATTATAGTATATATATATATATATATATATAGCATCTGCCTTAATTAGCCCCTTATGGGACAAGTATAAGGACAATAGTTAGTCATGTACATTATCAACGGCTAATTATGAATCGCAGTTAGATGTAATGTATGACCATAAATTTGTGACTATGACTGTACAGTACATGAAAATATCTGAACAAACATTGCTAATTATGTCCAGATTATCGAATTTCTAGTCTAGTCATCATAAGGAAGCTGTCAATCTGTAATCTATCAGTAAACTTAGTTGGCTTACTGTCCACTATTTTATGCATTCAAAATACAGTCTCGAATATTTTCCCCTCCTAATTTCTGTCGTTTTCAGTCCAATTAATGAGATAAAAGTTGAAACAGCACGTCTAAGCGATGGGTGTAGATGTATGTTGATAATGCAATATCATAGCACTTAATAATTTTTATTGAGCAATATGATCCGCACTGACTCGCGGAATGCAAATATTGCGTTCGCTAAATACAATACGAGACTCATTTAGATAGCAAAAAAAAAAACGAAAAAATAAACCAAAACCTTGAATGATGTCCTTGTCAACATGCCGGAAAGTTTGCGCATTATTATTGATCGTGGAATATAGGGCTAATATATTTAACAACGATACAGTAGACTTCCAACTTCACCTGCAATTTACATTGATTGTGTGGAGTTTAGGATGTTTATTATTTCTTATATAGGTCTAAATAATGTGCAAATTATTGAAAATCGAAAATATTGAATTTTATTTTTAAATTTGGCGCCTCCCCACGTGCATGCTACGGCACGTGAATGCTATGGCACGCGCTTCCCGGAACGTGCTTTTGTTCTTTTTTTGTTTCGAATTCGTTTTTTTGTTGTTCTTTTTTTAATTCATAGTTTTCCGAATTCAGTTTTTGCCGTGGATTAATTACACATTTTGTTGTTTAATTTCATTATTTCTGTTTAATGTTTTCTTCAACAAGTTTTGGGGATTTTTACAAGTAGGGGCGACTAGGGAGTATTGAAGAAAGGGTTTTTACTAAAACATTTTTTGAAACATTCAAAATAATTGTTCTGTTCATGTAAAATGCAAGGATGCGTGGTTTAACTAAGTGGATGTGGATGAAAATTTTTCGAAGCCTTCAAATATACTGTCAAATTTTAACGTTTTAACATTTTCTGTGGAATGTCCCATTTTACCCCATGCCTCAATACTCCCTAGTCTCCCCTACATAAACATATTCCATGTGGTCGTCAATCTAGTTCATTATTTACCGAACCCCTATTTTAGAGGGATGTACCATTTTGGGTTTTTCCCCCTACTCTTCCTTATCATCTTACAGGCCCCGTTATTTTAATTATAAGTTTTGAGTCTGTGGCGACCAGTTTAATGAACACGTGCATCTTTGAATGTTGCACGTTCACGCAACATTTTGCACGTGCATGCAGCACTTCGCACATGTTTATTTTCAAAAATTTAAAAAGGTTCTTCATTCATTCTTGTTCCTAATTTCGACTGAAGAGGAAACAAATTAATTACTGAATAATTATTTCAACTGTTCCTGTACTGCTCTCAACTCAATACAATTTAAAGTTCACGTTCTACAATTCAAATTCAAAAATGTGTGGTTAATTAAGCAACGCCCCACAAGTCTAATACGCAAATTTTCACTCGATTTCTGAGTTGTACGTTTCGTGAGAGAAATGCGCTGCTTCTGAGGGTCCGGATCCGCCATCATTTAGGACCTTGGCCTACATGTATTTTATTTTTCCGCGGTCTCGAATGTAAACGGATGCCGTTGAAGAGTCTTTATTACCCCCTCGGCCATCACGCAGTTTTGCGGTGAACAACAGGCCCGCCCGAAGCAGTTGAGCCCTCGGGAAAAAAAATCTAAGGTAAAAATAACTCAGGGCGCATTTTTCAGCCCCGTGAAATAGGGACAAGCAGGGCCTATTTTTATCAGCATTGTTTTCTCACGCGTTGGGAGAAAGAGAGAGAGATAGATAGTGGGACACCGTTGCCTCCCCGAAGACACATTTTGGGAAGAAAATAATTGGCTTTCGACCCCGACGTTTACATCTCAATTTTACTAATTGACGCTTTTGCAATGTTAAATTTCGGGGGTCACGACCGCCTTTATCACTGCATTCACATTTATTGAAATATCAACAATAATCGTCTGACCTGCTATGTAGTTTTTCTTGGTTGCTTCGTTTTAATGAGTCTTTTATGATAAATTTTCCAATTTACCTCTCTTTTGTCATCTTATTCAATCAATTAATGCGCACGGAAGTAATTCGTAGATCACGAAATTAGATTTGAATAATTTTTATATCATCTTTAATAACTTATCTTTGGATATTTTTAGAATTGTTTTAAACAATTAGTTTAACCTACTTTAAGAATATTATAATCATGTCTAGAAATAAATAACCAAGCTTTGAAATATATTGGTAGAAGTCTTTTAAAATGAAGTGATTCATCGAGAATGAATTTAGATTTGAATTATTTTTATATCATCTTTAATGAAGTTATTTTTGAATATTTTTGTAATTGCTTTAAATATTTATTTTAGCCTTCTTTAAGATTACTTTACCTCCTGTAATAACTATGATTTTCATAACATGTTTTCAATTTTTAAGCCAGAAATGTCTTGTAAAAAATTTCATTTAAGTTTTAAAATTTTGACGTGTTTCCGAATTTCATGTCCTGAATGATTTGTTGTACATTTATTTCTCAATAGATAATTTTATAACATTATTGTTTATTATTATTCATTGAAAATCTAGAAGTTTTCCGTGACGTGGTTTAGAAACACATCTTTAATACGATTTTCTCCTTTTCGACGTGCAAGATCACGTTTTATTTATCTGATCTCGTTATCGCTGAAAAAAACTATCGAAAATCGTAATGTCCTTGGATATAATGTGTTGTGTGCATCTTTCCAAAAGGAAATTTGTGCTCTTTTGATTCGTTCTAGACAATCAATCTACTTCTCCAATTAATCTAGCTTTTTTTCAGCTGTTGGCAGGTTTTCATTTGGGACCCCAATTTTCCGCTTTCGGAGACGTCTTTTTTTTTTTCTTGCTTTTCCCGTTTTTCAACTGAAGCCAAATTTACACCAACCGTGAAATCGAAATTATAGTGCAGATAGCGCTTCTACAAAGTTTGCCGATTTTATGTTTGGCAGCAATAAAAACAATCGGAAAATATTTACTCTCAGAAGGTTATCCAACCGACTGCGCTATCGAGAGCACCCGGCGAGCATCTCGTCAAGAAGGCTCTCGAGAAAACTCTCAAAACGTGCCCACTCAGGCAATCGTGGAGAGCATATTAAAGATGGCGTTTTCGTGGAAAGTTGTTACATTTTCGGCTTAGCTCTCGACAGTGGTGATCACAAAATTCGTATTTTGCGAGTGGCTATCAGAGAGGTCAGGGCTCCCTATTCAATGTGCCGTGTGAAAGTTTGTGCCGTGATTTAAAGAGGGTTGATAATATTGTAGTTAGGACACGCTGTATTACAACTTAAAGTAGGCAATCACTGCTAGCTTCTAAGCTATGCTAGGAATGCTTTGTTTAATATTTTAAGGGTCTAACGCTCGTATAACCATATTAAAAAAGACAGCTACCCCTCGTCTGAAATGGACGCTGTTTTAATACTGCTGATTTTTTTTAAGATGTAAAGATTCAAAAGGCCACTTGAAGGCGCTGAGCTAGAATTAAGTGTAGCTTAAGTTACCGTCAATTACAGCAGGTTTGGTGATTTCGTGCTATCTCGGTAGACAGATTCCGCATTCCATGTGTAGGCCTTATACTGACTCCACCTAGCTTTATTATCTGCAAAGCCAAGTGAGCTTGAGCTTATAAGCGAGGCCGAGTTGGTGTGATTGATGAGTGCGAACAAATCGATAAGCTACTGTGCTTAAACCGCCTGCTGCCGTTCAACTATTCACGCTGATATACATCGGCTTTCTTAAAACGAGCCTTCGGAAAACTGCTCCGAATCAATGCACGAACACACTTAAAATGTAATGTACTGCACATTCGGTTCCAGACCACCGCTGTATATCGAAATAAAATCAGTCACGCCATGTTTTTTTCGGTTATGTTTATACTCTATATTGCAGTTTTATGCATATTGTTAATAGTGTTATTTCTAAAAAAAGCAATATACATACCTTAGTACTGTATTGCTGAAATATGTTAACCATTCTATGACTGGGGAGGGAGGTTATAAATGTATAAAATCGTTATTAAAATCCTTAAAACTTGTATGGAATTTAAAAAAAATATTTTCCAAATAAGTTCTATTTATAATAGAACGTGCATCGGTCTCGTGCTGGTTTCTAATGCTCGGGCTCGTGCTAATCTCGTGCTTTAGTTCTACTTATCGCTCCAATTTTTAAATTAACTAATCATACTCGATTTCAGTATTAATAATTTCAGATTATTCAAGATTCGCAATCGCACATTATATGTTTGTGTAATCGAGTGCATTGTAATTAAACACTAACATAACAAGTACTGATAACGTACGAGTACAATGTATCATAGGCGTTAAGCAGATAATTTGTTATAACGTCTTGGCAGTTGCCACCTCATGCTTGTATTCGAAATTTAAAAAATGGAATAGGCAAAAAATGAAACGAGTGTTTAGAATAGAATAAGTGTTTTAGTAGTATGTTGTTGTCAAAAACGAGGAATACTGCAGTACCGCAGTACTTTTTATTGTATACTTAATTTATACTTTTGTACTCATTACTCAAATGTATATATACTCAATTAAAAATGTGAAGTAGCGGATTTGAATTTTTATTTTTTTCGGTTTTTGCACCCTGTTTTTGTGGCAAGTTTTCAAGTTGAGGCTTTAGTTTCGGAAAGCGCGTATGTGTTTTTCCTTTTTTTCCTTCTTGATATAACGATCTGCACGCCTTACTTCTTATTTCTCCGTTATTTTATGTTAATGCTGTTTTTTTTATTATTATCGCAGATCCGTTTTTATTAAATTAGAAATCCAGAGGGATCAAATATGTTTGCGTAAGCACGGCAAATTCTCGCTGCGGTTTTTCCCCAAATTACCGCATGATATACATCATGGAGTTTTCTGCTTTTATTTAGCCCTCTCACAAGAGAAATTCAAAAAGCCAGGATAAAAGACATTGTACTTTCATCTTCTATGGGCGGTTACAATGTACATTGTATAGCCTTTAAAGGTCAATTATCTTTATATGATGACGGAACCTTTAAAAATTGTTCATAGATCTCGAGAAAGATTCAAGAAATGAATTCCTTTTAGAGCCGAGAACCCAACTCAAATGGACAACCACCTGACAGTAGCCATCGAGAGTAATTCACGAGAGTTAATCTCAAGTGAAAACGCACCTTTATAGGTCGCATATTTGGGAACCATATACAATGTACGTGTTTACCCAATGTGAAGTTCATGGTTCCATAAATGTGTCATCTATTGTTGTAAATGTCACCAAATGTTCCCTCTAAGGTATCACGTGACTTATGTTGACGTCATAAAGGAACTTATATCACTCGATGACGTCATACGAGTAATTGAAACCACGTTGTAAACTAAACATTGTGTTATTTTTAATTAACTAAACATTGTAACCCATGATTTGTGGTTCTCCAAAATGGCGGAAAACGAGATAAACGATTGATTAACTAGCCTTTCAATTATGAATTAGTTTAACATAATTGGTGTCTAGTTAGGAATAGTGAAGTCCTTTGAAACCTAAAATTGGCAAATGTATTCGTCAGTGTAATTTATGAACATTTCCAAGGTCGTTCGTGGTGTTGGTTCTGTTGTCAAAAGCCTTAGTTTTTGCCAAAAAGGTGATAACCTCTTAACTTCTCGTCTTAAAGATTATTCTAGGATGATTAAAAACACAAGTTTACTTTTATTTGTTTTGAGAGAAATGATGATCATTTTTTAGCTAAATGACAAATTATTTGTTTTTATAAATGTTGATTTGTCTACTTTTAAAGAATATTGAAGATTTTGTTGTATGGAGATTTTAAATAAATGTTGAGTTTTTATATTCAAGAATATTTTTTTGGTTTCTTTAAAGTTATAACATGGTTTTAGCGAAAGTTTAATTTGGTTTTATGTATAGTTATTTTTATAAAAAAAACTTGAATTTGTTTAGTAAAAAAGTAGAATTTTAGCAAAAGTTGAATTTGTTAGCACGCGAATTTGTTTTTAAGCGAATTTGAATGTTTTAGGCAAAACTTAAATTTGTTTTTCTCAACACTTAGAATTCGTGTTTAACAAAACTTTAATCTGATTTTATAAAACTTTAAATTTATGTTTAGAGAAACATGTGCATCAAATTTTAGTGGTGTAATTTCTCGCATCGTTACATTTTAAAGAACTGTCGATTTTTAGGATATTTCTGGATACGAATTTAAAATGAGATTTTTGTGATTTTTCAACGTGTTTAACTGAAGTAGAATAATCTAATGAAGAGGCCTTCCACCATGACCTTTACCCCCTTACCAATGGGCCTGAAATGTAGCCACTCGCGTAAGTTCACGATGAATTTTTAAGTCGTTGCCGTAAACTGCATGATCAAGTGTCTTATCCATGTATGGCCCGCTCTAAGAAAAGCTTTTTCTCGCCAATTTTTTTCTCTTGTCTGCAAACTTGTTCACGAGCTCAAAAGAAACGAAGAGGGAATTTTGAATGTCACTGATTTTTGGAGACTAACGACAGACGCGTGTCAAAGAGGTTGGGGGGTCAAAGGTTAAAGCACAGTCAGCCTTTGGAGGGGCAATCGAACCTTTTTAAAGTACCTTGAGGGTTCAAATCCGGGTGTCAAAAACCTAATAAGGGCCATGTATGGGCATATATAACTCATCATTAAATGTGTCTAGACCGGAAGTAGGACTTAATTGGCCAGGTTTGCCCATGTGTTTCCCAAGTTTGCCTAGGTATTTATATTTTCAACAATGTTTGGGCCCAAACCCATCCAACTATGCAAATCTAACTATGGTTTATCAGTACCTAGTTAAGGCCCATATAGGGATAATCGGTAAATAAATAAGGTCCATATAAGGATCATCAGCACCTAAAGTCCATATATGGATCATCAGAACCTAACTATGGCCCATATACGAATCATCAACATCTAACTAAGGACCATGTATGGATCACTAATACCTAACTTAATGCCCATATATGGGTCATCAGCACCAATTTAAGGCCCATAAGTAGTATATAGTGCCCAGATGGCGTAGTAGGTCAAGGGGAGGAGCCTAAATATGACCCATCATTGGTAAGATATTGCACACTACTAAATATGGTCCATACTTGGCCCGTCAATGGCTAATTAAAGCACATATGTGATCCATCTTTAACTAAATATGGCCCATACATGTCTATATATAGCTATTCCACCAAGGAGAAGATTAAATATTGAATTTTATTAACTATTTTGCATCCAGAGAGCGTCATGGTCGTCCTTATCGTAATAATGTCTAGGGCCCTATGTGAATTTATTAATATATTCTCAATTCCAAGAACGTACTTGTTTCAACTTTATTATTACCCTCTTAAACCATTGTTTTTTTTTGTGTGTTTTTTTTGTAGTGGAAAAATGATGTGGAGACCGAATTTTGAGCATTTTTCCTATTGTATAGACGATATCGATTTTGCTGCAGGTTGTTCATGCTAAGATGCATTTGGAGCGAGTTGAGTGATGTTGAAAACGTAGACTAGGAAGTATTTCATTTGGCTGGACCTGCGAAAACACACGCATTTCGAAACGGAAATGGGACAGCTTCGGAAATCCTCATTTAAACCCAGGACAAACAAAAACTACTTCGAGAGATTGAGAAAACAATCTATACGGCTAGAACTAGGAATTCTATACCGGAAAATGGGGATACTTCTGGACAGCTTTTGGTACTTTTTTGGAATTCTGAGAAAGTGTTCAATAATTATGATAAGGTAACATATAGTCAGCCCTCCTCTTTCAGGATATGACATCATTTTTACTGAAGGATGAACAGATGCAGTGATATTTCCATTTATATCTGTCCAAAAGTTACCCGATCATATGGAGGAGTCATGTGGGATAATTTTGGGCAAGGGGCATTTTTCGAGGCATATCCCAAGTTTAAAAATTAGGCCAAACATGCGATAGTGTGTCCAATATATGTCTAAATTTTATATTTTATACTTTGTTACATCAAATTACTGAATTAAAATAATAATAATAATAATAATAATAATATTTTACATATTTATCTGAAAACATTTCTGGACATACAAGTATATGGCTTTTAGTGTCCAGAATATGACTTAAGAGTATCAATCTTCAAATGACTGAAAAAGTCCTGTTTAAACGCAATTTAGGACATTCTGGACAAAACTATGACTGGCCCCAAGTTGCCCCAACTGACCCAAAGTGCCAAAGCAGGCTAAAGTATCCACATTTTACAGTAAAGTTTTTAAGAACGAAACCTTCAGAGGGACTCTGTAGTCGTCACTATCGCAGTAGTTTCCCTTTATCAAAAATCGTGCATTTTTTACGATATTACGCATTTTTATGTATAAATTTCTAATGAGATTAGTTGTATGAGCATGCAGGCAAACCTTCATTACACGACTGCATTGCAGGGAAGTGCGGTATATTATTTGGAGACGTGAAATCTCAGCTTGAAATCTGAACTATGAATTAAAAAAAGAGCAACAAAAAACTAATTCGAATGGCGAATTCGAAGCAACATAAAAAAAAGAACAGAAGCACGTTCCAGGAGCGCGTGCCTTAGCATCCACGTGACAGGGGCATGTGTGGAGGCGCCAAATTTAAAAATAAAATTCAATATTTTCAATTTTCACAGCATCTGGATCTATAAGAAATAATAAACATCCTAAAATCTTAATTTTATCTAGTTAATAGGATATATTTATTTGGGTATATGCCTCTACCTTATATCCAGTAAATATCCAAAGGTGAATTTCTAAAAGCTGAAACTTTCGATTGTTCCCGAATTGAACTTTACGTTTATATGAATTTCAAGGTGAACGAGGAAGTAAAGTAAATACGTATTTGTATAAGCCGAGCTAATAAGAATTGGAAAAATAATTATTGTTGAAACACCAAAAGATTTCAACGTTCAATGTTGTAATAAGAGAATCTTTTAAAGATTGTAAGGTATAATGGATATTTTGCTAGAGGCATTGTATGTCATTGTCTCGTTTATGCTTCCACGTGGGTTCATAACATGTATTTCATCGATCTTTATGTTTTCATGGAGATTCAACTCAAGATTCTTCGGCTGTCGTGGCAAACGCAATGCGTGGATAACCTTCACTCGTTTTTTGCTTAATCTGAAACCTAGTTTTTTTTTGTGCCAAATCCAGGAGATGATCACGTTTCAAAAGTTTATAGACTACGTGCACAAAAAAAAGGAGTGTGAATTAAATTTTATGAATGCAGCACGTCGTACTTCTACTTCAATAAGGAAAATTTATTAGGACAGTTTTAGGGACACTCATAAACAACGTGTAAAGCCTACTACACACTGATGCGTTTGTTGCCGTTTTCGAACGTTGCGTGGCGCTCGAAAACAAACGCATCAG
>JAQGBW010004500.1:0-13663 GCA_034698625.1 Julus scanicus
TTCAATAAATTCCATTAACAAATAACCATTTTATGATTTTTATAAAGTTGGCTTACTTTTTATTGACCCACCCTGTACATATATATATATATATATATATATATATATATATGGAGACAAGCACCAAGTGATTGCTTTTAAATAAATTCTATTAGCATGAAGAGTTCATGCACACGCTTCTTATACCAAGTGTGTGAGTTGATAGCGAGGTCTTCTAGGTTAATTACCAGTTCTTATTCGGGTAATGGATGTGGAAGTAATTTATCTGGAAAATAGAGTACAGAAGTTCAGGTACACATCTATCGTCAAATGACTCATTAATTCAGAATGTATTATTTAAGCTCATTGTGTATTAATATATCTATAATATGTTCAGTATATTCAAGTTCTTGTTAATAGCATCCGTAAAATTAATATTTGATGTAAAAAATTAATTGGAGTTGAAAAACTGAAATATCTATACTGCATCGTTTTCGAATAAGGATAACATAATGATGGCAGTGTTCATTAGCTTAACTCCATAAGGATCATTATTGATCTCAATGCGTATTTTATATAGATAACTTTGTTCACGTCGGTGCATTATATTAATCTCAATACTGCTAATTCATTTATGGCCCAACTGCAATTAAATGCTATATTTAAAAAAAAAACAGATTAAAACTATGTGCTCTATATAGTATTGATGTAATCTTATATGCAATATTTGCATAATGGTATCTTCATTTTACGTTCCATGAACGTTAATCTTCATTGACAAGTGATTATGGAATAGATCAATTAAATGCAGACGGTGATTTCAAATATTAGATAATATCATTCATATCAGAAACTCACAAAGGAAGTTTGATAATAAACCCGTTATATTTTGCATGACAAAGTATCACAAAAAATGATTTATACAAAGCCAATGGCCTCGAGATGAGATTGATTTCAATGCAGTAAAAATATGTGCAAATTAAAAAGGCAAAATTGATAAATATCCTTAGATGATAATCCACAAAAAGTCTGAACCCAACAAATCTTTTACAAGATGCTCAGAATCCGTAAATTAGGATCTCAAAAACATCATTAATGGATAAGGGAACAACAAAACTACAAATGGAAGATGGTAAGTTTCAGCACTTCATCAATACTACTTTTGATAGAAATTGAAATAAATTAAATAGTGAAGTTCAAGTCCTTGAAAAACTGAGCACAGGGGTCAACTGAGTAAAGGGGACAGCTGGGTTGAGGGGAAAACTAGGTTAAAGGGGACAACTGGGCATAAATGTAATTGTGCTCCTTAAAACTAGACATACATATAACTGTGCACTGGAAAAGATATGCTTACATTAATGTGACACATTAACAGTGAGAGCAAAGATTTTTGGAAAGTGATTCGACTAAGCAAGGTTCAACAAATTTGAAAACGATAAGGGGCCAATCAAAAAGACGTCCTCAAGCGGGGGTAGGGGGTCTACTGGCATTAAAGGTGATTATATCCTTAGAATGGAATGAAAATGTGACAAGTCGATAAAGTAGTTGACCATGTTAAAACCCAATATTGATTCAACAATAATGAGTTCAATATATACATAATCCAACAAATCCATTTGATACTTTGGGTGCCCCTTTGGCGCCCCCTAACCACCATCGCCCGGGGCGGATGCTCCTTTGTTCCCCCATACGTCTCCATATAGATAACCAGGCCTGACTAGGAAGGAGGGGGGAAGGAGGGGGGAGGGAGGGGGGGGGGGGAATACCCCAAGCCCGACATTTTTATGAACTTTTGGAAATGTAATGAAAACAGTAAAACGCAATTTTTCTATGGTAAAAACGAAATTTTCCTAAATTTTTCTATGGTAAAAACGAAATTTTTCTAAATTTTTCTGTGGTAAAAACGCAATTTTTCTACATTTTTCTATGGTAAAAACGAAATTTTTCTACGTTAAAAACGCAATTTTTCTTAATTTTTTCTGAGGTAAAAACGCATTTTTTTAAAATTTTGCTAAGGTAAAAACGAGGACCATTAACCTCTTCCCCCCTCTCCCCCCCGAAATGTGATGACATATACGGCCTTGACCTCCTCCCTTTTCCCCGGTCCCGGACCTGGCTCTCGGAGCCCCTGTAGATAACGTCAACTGTCATTGAGTTAAGGGCATGTTTATTCTTCACCTAGATAGATTAACCAATTGCCAAGTCCAGAAATTCCACGAAAACTGAGGTGGTGAAACCAGAAATTTTACCTTTAGGTCAAGTAGGCCTCTGCAAGCCATGCAGCATCCTAGAATCCCTTGCCTTTAAAAGTGGAATTGATTTCCATGTCCGTCAGAACATGAGACCTCTCTAGCAATTTTTAAAACCAACTTGCTTCTCTAATCCCATGATCCCGTTGTTTACAACCCCATCCAAGTGCTATCGCTTTTCGCGGAACGGCTACAAATTTTGGAATTATACATGGGTGGCAAAATATAAATTTGCAGCAGTTAACATGTCAATGGATTGAGGTACTTAACTGTCGCTGCGGCGCAATAGAAAATAATGAATAGCAATTTGGTTAAAAAGATATTTGTCAGGTTGACAGGCAGTGGACATTGTTAGGGCTGCAGTCATGAAATTGATGTCAGATGTTTCCCCGAAATCACTAGTTGAGACACATCTGATATTCAGCAAACACAGGCTTATATAGGAAAAAGGCAACTGAAAAGATGGCGGAAAGGTGGCTTTGATGGATGACGATGTTGCTTTTAAGGATGCACTTAGGAAAATGACCCGCGCTTTATTTGGTCCCAAACGCCCCTTGTTGGGACGCGATATTTCTCAATTGCACTAGGCTTATGTCATATTTCAGAAATGGCAACAGGGTATATTGAACCATTTGCCGAAATGCTGAAAAAGCTGCCAAATTGCCTAGCACAATGCATCGTCTCTAGAATCCATTAACTCTGATGAGGGCTGGAGAGATTATTTTGGGGTGGTGGGATTATCCCTTCGTGAAGAAATGCACTGCCAATGGCCCAAAGTATAACAAACAAATAGTGCTAAGAACCGTGTCCTTAATTCGTGTCTCAACTTACGCCTGTACATCTCGGCTTACGTACTAGTAGACCTAATACAAACAACTCTGTACATTGTACAGTCTATAGTCATTTTATTTCCCTCACTCCAAAGGATGTCTTGTAATAATGAACAATACATTCAGCAAATAACGATTTTCAAAGTTAACGTTAGCTAAAATAGGTCGCTGTATGGATTTTGAAAAAAAAAAAAAAATTGTCAAAAATCGATGGAACACGAATTCATGGTAGAATGTCGATTCGTAAATGGTAGTTCAATTCAAATCAACTCAGTACTCTACAGTCAGCAAATAAATGCCATATGGTAGGGGGGTTGTACCCAGTCAATTCAGGAGAATGCTCCTACGTCAGTAGCGACTTGGACATTATTGTTAGATTTAAATTTTTACTTAATCTGGACTTTTGCCTGGACAGCTTTTCTATCGTCTAATCGAATGCAAAAAGAAGGACCAATAGTTAGAAGTTACCAGGCTTTACAGGACTCAGCCCATCGCGCATTTTTTAAAGAAGTGTGAGGTTAATTATTTTTGTTAGTACACAAAGTAGCATCAAGAAGGACCAATAGTAGGGGAGACCAGGGCACAGTGGGCCACGGGGCACAGTGGTCCAAAGCAAGAGTGATCCAGCTATAATTTCAAACTAAAGTTTATGCTAATTAGCCATGTGGCCAGCTGTAAGGCCTTATTCAAATCAAATTGGTTATACGGGGTACAGTGGACCACAACATTATGGGGTACAGTGGGACATGTCCCAGCATACCCCAATTAATGTTTTGGAAAATATTTGTATATTTTCTCATTAGTCATAACTTTTAAAAAAAATCATGTTTAAATTTATGTTTAAAGTAAAAATGGTTCACAATCACAGAAGAAAATCACATTTAGACAAGTAAGCGGTGAGCTGCTGTAATTACGGTTAATTTTAATCGTTTTTGTAATTTATACTTAAAATTATAAATTGACATGCTGAATTAAACACAATTAATCAATGTGGTGTTCTTTTTCTTGTAAAATTTGTCTTAATTTCGCGTGGACCACTGTAGCCCATGCCATGTCCCACTGTGCCCCAGTAAAGGGGCACAGTGGGACAGTCTGCGCAACCAACTTTAATCTCTTATATAAAAAAACAAAAACTAGTAGCTCTAAAACGATGAAAAAATGAATAGAGATCCTGAATGCTTGTATATTACTGTGTTATTCTTTTAAAATGCTATAAGTTAAGTATTTTCCCCCCAAAAAAAATGAATTCTAAAAAGTGCATCCGTCTTGGCACGAAACTCTGTCAAAGGGTTTGAGTGATTTTAGTGGTCATTAGGTTTCAAATGTTTACATGTAGTATTATCAGTGTATGGACTTAAAAATATTAAATTATGCATGTATTAATTACAATGCATTTACCATTAAATTAATGGGGTCAAGTAATACAATTGTTCCTTTTCAGCTGATGAATGGTTAAATTCCGTGTGCTGCAAAGAGGCAATCACATCAAGTAACCATGCAGTGAATTACTAACAAGAATGGGTCCATTAGTCGAGGAAAGAAAAATCTATCCCACGATGCCCTTACTTTTTAAATGGTATAGCCATTCTCACAAGTTCCTCATTCGTTCAAATTATCTGTGAAGTGAAATATATTGTATGTGTTAGACCATTTCAAATAGAATTTTAGTTGTATTGACAGATGGCATCTCTTGTGGTGTGTCGTTACAGAAGAAAAAGAGAATAAGGCAATGAGATAAAGGGTTGAAGGTGTTATAGTGGAATAATTGGGTGAAAGAAAACAAGAAATTTTGGACAGGAATGGGGTAAAGGAAAAAAATTTGCAAAGAGAACAAAGCTACAATTAAAGGAAATGTGGGAGTAAGCATACTGTGAGAAACATAAAAATACGAAGATTTTGAGGAATTTGGAATCAGAAGTCACAAAACAAGGAAATATAAAATGGAGAAGAATGGGATAAGGATCCACAATAAAAGAAGGATTGAGGAAAGAATGGAAGAATAGGCCGGAAATTTGGGAGGAAGGGATGGAATTGACGAGAGGGACAATACAAGTAAGAAAATGGAATTCTGGTTGTGGGTTCAATGGGTGAAAAACGATTTGTAAGGGAAGAGATGAAACAAGCGTTTGATCATGAGGTTTATGATCGAAAATAATGTGAGAAGGGACAGGAGTGTGGCAAGGAATAGAACGGATGGTAAAAATGATTGGAAATGTTAAGGGAAAAGAGTAAGAAGGAAAAAAATGATGGAAAGAAACGAATAAATGGAAGAAGGGGGTGGGGATTTGTAGGAGGAAAACTGGAGAAAAAACAAAAGTGCTGAAAGGGTAAAAACAAAATAGGGCAAGAGGGCAATATACAACTAGCAAAGAATGGAAAGCAAGAAACAAGCATGTTTACATGTTTCTGGATAAGATATGTCATTCAGATTTCTACTGGATGGTATTCAACTTGCTGTGGTTGATAATGTCAAGTATCGGGGGGTTTATATTAACAAAAATCTCTTTTGGAATCACCATTTCACAAAAATTGTTGGTGGAGCGAACCAATGCCTTAGATTAATTAATTCAAGGTGCATGTATTGCGAGAATTTGAGAAAAATGTAAAGGAAACTGGCTGCGCAACTCTGGTTCGCATTATGTTAGAATATTGTGCTCCTATTTGGAACCTTCACAGGATGGTTCATATTCAGAATATAGAGATGATCCAGCATAGGGCAGCCAGATTTGTTTATGTTGTAGTGCAATGTTTATTAAGCTATTGATAAGCAGCAGATGCCCCCCTTCTATGATATTTGTTCCCTTAAGTTCTTTCTGTTCATGCATGTGTGTTCCATGCATTTTAAAATACAAAAATGTTCTATAACTGTATTATTCCAGTTTGAGTACTTATCATAAAGTAAAAGACAGTTACAACTTTAACCTGTGCAATCTATCAATTTAGTAGGGCGGCAAAATCTGTTAAGGCAAGTGAACAACATTCCGCGTGTGACAGAAATGCTTTACTTTCTAAATTAGGACACCTTGAGGTCCAGATGTGAAAAGTTATCTATGGGGTTATTCAAACCTTTTATCTTTCTTGTAATTCACATAGTTTAACGCCTAACGACCACTATAGGAGTAGACAATCACTCAAATCCTTTGACTGGGCTTCATGCCAAGACGGATGTTTACTTTTGGTCCTTCTTTTGTATGCGATTAGACAGTGGAATAGCCTTCCTGGCAAAAGTCCAGATTTAGTAAAAATTCAATTTAACAATGATGTCTAAGTCGCTACTTACATAGGAGTTTTCTCCTGAAATGTTAGGGTACGACCTCCTACTGTGTGGCATTTATTTGCCGACTATAGGGTACTGAGTTAAGTTGAATTGAATTGAATTCTGAATTTTCAAATTTTGAATGTTCAACAACATTCAACGTGTTTCCAGCTCAACAGAGTCAATGTTCCTTTAATTGGATGGGTAGCATCGGTCTTGAAAATGCTCATTACGAGTTTCATTATTATCATCTTTAAAACAGAGCATGCAAGGCATCAAAGTGAAGATGATAAATTAGCCTGAAAACAAATCTTTTTATTTTATTAAGACATCATACTGCTCTGTTTTCAATGCACACAAAAATAGCCAGCTAATGAATGCTAGCGGCATGGTAAGTCACAATGACGTTGAAACATGCTGCCATGCATCATCGTGTGAACGAATTTTGCCCTCAACCTAAAACGACTTTTTCACTATTATCAATTCTTCAAAAGTTTAACAAGAATCTGCGACGCAAAGAGAATCAACTGTTTTCGCCAGAAGATAAAATTGTTCTCATATCGTTTGGCAAAAAAGAAAAATTATAATTTTTCAGCACTTCATCATCAATCATTTTATATCCTTTCTTGATATTATATAATGTATTGCTAATCAAGTTTAAAAATAGTAAGATTGAAAAACAATGGGCTAAATTATCAATAATCACAAGAATAGGCATACTTGAAAGCAACATTTGACGATTATACGATTATATGAATATTCCAGAGGAAATCTACGCTCATGGTTGGATGATTGGGCATAACTTACGATAACAAAAGCTATAGTGCCCTTTTCGTAATGGGTCAACCTTACAGTATAAAGTGGAAATTAAATGCGTAAATGCACCAAATGAAAGACTGGTTCCCAGTTCCAAAGCAACACCTTACGAGGGCTCACAACCCTATCGTTTTCAATGGTTCGGGTTTGCGAAGATACTCACAGCTGAATGAGGAAGGTTTGGGTGGGGATGACAATTGTTTTTGATGGCTTGATAGATCAGCAAGGGCATCCACTTGTCATTTTTTCCTTTGAAATGGTAGATTTTTAAAAAATTAATATACAAGTTTAAAAAATGTCCGTTATTATATAGATAGACAAGTTATGAGTGCAAAAATTCAAATAATAATTTAATTTTAAAATGATACATGACAAGCGAAGCCATTTGCTGATTTATTAAGTTATTTTAAACAATTTTTATTTTTATTTAATCTTTTTTTGTTTAACCGTGAGTGTTTTTGCAAATTTACCCTTTGAAAGGTATATCATTGTAATCCCCCTTAAGTTGGCCCTTACCCTTACAGAAGACCTTTTTTCAAAAGATCACAACCCTGGTGAAAAAAACAATAGAAACCAATAGAGATTTATTTTGATTTCTATTGTTATTTGGACACTTTATTGATTTTAATTGTTTTCTATGGTTAATGTATTGACTTCTATGGTTAGGCTGTATTGACTGAACAATAGAAAACAATAGAAAACCATAGAAAACAACTGAAACCAATAAAACCAATAGAAAACCACGTTCCAAATAACAATAGAAAACAATAGAAATCTCTATTGTTTTTTCACCAGGGAGGGCAAAAAAAGGTAGCAGGCTTATGGAGTCATCAAATTTCTTATTTACCAAATACTAAAATAAAACTGCCCTGCTTGACCGTCCCCAAAATTCCATCAAAAATTGTATATATCAAAAACTTTCTTATTCAATTAATTAATAAAAATAATGGCGAAACTACTTCCTAAACTTTTTTCGTAATACATATCGTAAAAGATTGAATTAAGCTTAAAAGCTTCGTTTTATTTGATGCAATCTGTATAATTTCATGCTTGATGTGCTCTACAATTACCAATGCTGCTAGCCAAAAAAATATCTACTATTCCACAAAATCTTTCCTGTTTTTACAGCCCACAAGTGTGCTCTTTCAGCAGAGTTATAATGATACAAAGCAAAACCCAAAAGTAAAACAGAAAAAAAATGTAAAGGAATTAATTGGAAGCTTATCAATTCCTGATTTTAAGATAGTTTTTGCCATTACACTCAACACAATTTCCATTCGCAAAACTGATGATAGAAAGCACACGACTATTTTAAATGTTCGAATATAGCTGCCGATAACGCTTACTTGGAAAATTTGATCTTCAAAACAGATATTAAATATTAAAATAGCTAAAACGTTTGCCTAAATCAATAAAATAATACCGAGAGAGTTGATAAATGAAAGATAAATAACTCATGAGGCTGTTTGTAATCTGACGATGGGAAAACAGTGTATATTGTATACAGATAGATATTTTACATTGTTTCAAATTGATGTTGCTAAACATATGCCTCTGACATCTGGTGCATGCAATAATAAACTTCACTTAAAGGTTAACATATTAAATGATTTAAGTTTTTGAAACCCTCAATGCTGTTGAAATTAGTTCCCACATCAAACTTTTGTTCACTTTTTCTATTGGTAAAGCGTTTGATTCAGCATGCATTGATTCAGGTCATTCTTAGGAATGTGGTATATATACAGGGTGAACCAGAATTCCTCACCACTCCTTTTTTTTCTTAAATCTAATAATTATGAAATTTTTTTAATGGGGTTAAACAAAAAGTCATGTGTTCTCCATCCACTGATGTTGTTAGATTTTAACTACGACCATTTGTTGACGCAAATCCAAACAATAGCTTGGGACACACAATACATGTAAATGTACAGCCTATTCTCTTCCATTTCCTATAGTTTAACATTGTATCCCATTGACGTACTACGGATCCAAAGTAATTATTTGGATTTCCGTCAACAAATATATGGTCGTAGTTAAGATCTAACAACATCAGTGGATAGAGCACACATGACTTTCTATTTAACCCTATTAACACAATTTTCATAATTGTAACAATTAAGAAACTAAGTGGGGTGGTGAAGAATTCTGGTCGACCCTGTATAGTATATATATGTACACACACACTGATTCAACAACAAATAAATAACATTCTGCAAATGGGAATGTCTTGCTTTTTTATACTTAAAAATGGCGCATATTGCATTTTATTTTTTACTCTCTATATAAATACAAAAACCTTAATTAAAATAATTGATTTAGAATGCTTTTTAGTAAATTATACAATTCCTCTGCCATGATACGAAGTTTACCTTTAAAATGCTGCAACTTTAATTAAATTGGGAATTATTCAAACAATTATACGGATAACGTTTCCCTTAACGCAGTGTAATTGGTTTAGAATTTCATAATATTTAGATAGCAAGCCAATGAATCAATCAACAAAGTTATTCCCCCACGTGGAACTCTTTAAAAGCCATTTTAAATTTCCCATATTCACAGCAAATAAGACATTCCTTGTAAAAAAAATGTGATAGAATATATGATAGCGTTCTCTGCACACTACAAGTGTTGTCATGGTGGCAAGTTCAGAATTACGAATTAAACAAGTGGTCCATGGATATCATTTGTAGATGATGACATTGAAAAATATTTTCGCTTTTGTCCCAAATGTATATTTGTACATTTGGGTCTGTTTAGCATATCTTTAAATGAACATAATGAATATGAAACCAATACATTAGAGGATATAGCTAGCGGAACGAAAAAAATAAAATATAATGTGAAATAGTAAGAAGTAACGGTTGCTACAGTTAAGTAAAACGTCTTCAGGGTGATATAAATTGATGCTAAGGGTGACTGGCCAAATATGTCTTTATGCAAAATGCTTGTTGCTAGGGGTAACAACAAGCAGCATTTTGAAATAAAGCGAAGGGACCTTGGGGGTCTCAAGAAACGCAATATGCTATGATAACTGTTTATGTCAGTTTATAGACGATGCACCAGGCAAACTGTATTGCAATAACTCCTCAACCATAGAAAGACATGCCTCAACACGCACCACAGAACTAGCCACATTTCTTAGATTTTTACTCAAGTGGCACTGCCAGACCAATCCAATTGTCGCAATCGGTTGCCATAAGAAATTCACTTCTGTCAGTTTCGCTTAAAGGATGTAGAAGCAATGAGCTACAGATATGCAATACCTTCAATGCATAAATTGGCACCGGTATACAATTACCATGACTGAGAAAGGTCAACATGTACCAGTGTGCAATACTGCCATCAAATTGGCAATACCTTTCCAATTGAAAGTTGTAGATCCTCTAATTTAAAAGGGATATCACATGTATTCTCCAAGGAGGGAAAAAGCGTTTCAAGATTTCAAAATATACATTCTTAGAATTATCCATGAAAGTCAATACACCTAGATGCGTATCTTTTCAAAGCTTTTAATGCATCATAAAAATATGCATATATAATAATAGGGTGAAAAAAAGAACACTGCAAGTTTGCAGTCAAGTTTTCTGTATGTTTCTTTGTTTATTTTTAACGTTGGCTTATTTCTGCAATTAAAGCCGGCGCCACACATGTGGTCTTTGTCAAGTACCTTGGATACTTTAAAAAGTATACTTTGTCAAATGTCACATGTGTGTATCGGGCATTTGCCTATTTGGCCAACACTTGGCCCAATAGTTGGCTGTTCCCACCTGAAGTCGGTATTTATCCCACATTAAAGTGGGCCAGTGTTTGCATAGCGAAACACTCACTTAATTACCTTGTACTTTGCAATGACACGTGTGTGTAGTAGTGAGCTTGCCATTTGGCAAGTACTTTGGCAACAGGCAAATATTTGCCTATTGCCAAACATCCCATGTGTGGCGCCACCATTAGGCTAAACACTAACTCCAGGGGATGAGACTTCATCGCTTACTTGAGAATTTTGCCTTCAAGGGGGACTTGCACCCACTCTCGAGGGGTCTTTAACGTGCAACAATCAACACCTCAGACCTCGGTTTAAACTCTCATCTGAAAGAGCCGCCACTTAGGGAATTTCTCCCATCCATAAACAGGGCCGGCACCACAATGGTAATTGGTAAACACCTCACACACCAATATAATAAAGTTCCAAAATAGCTAATAATTGTCATGTGCACCCATTTTTTGATTACGGACATGGTTGATCACAGGGTCACACCTCACAATAACGATTCACACAGAATTTTTGAGTGGGTAATTACCCACTCGGGAATTCTCCGAGTGGGTAGTACTAACTATACTACCATAGGCTGGCACCGGCCCTGTCCATAAAAATTCATACTGACCTCCACCAAAACCTCCACCGGGAAGAAAAACCCGCACCTTAGGATCGAAAGGCAAAGCACGTAACGCACTCGACTACTGGCGTCGGCCAAGTTTTCTGTATGCATTTAAGTCACGAAAAATTACTCATTGCTAAAATTTTAAAATTAAATGCAGTTTAAGACAGCCAATGACTTCCAAGAATGCAAACTTTGTCATACTTTGGAGGTGGTAAAATGGAGCAGGAAGTCTGCGCCGATGATCGGGCGGTCTACGTCAGCGATCAAGAATCTCTATAAAAGCGGACGATGGTGGCCTACACTCTAAGAAACGAAAAGTATTTAAATCCCACTATATAGGTGTTCAAGCTTGTCACAAATACTCCACCTTTTTGAGTTTTATGAAACACCTTTTGTATTTGGTATTTTGTAATACCTTTTCTTTAGTAACAAAGGAAGTCCTTGTTAACACCATTATAAGGTGTTTAAGCAAACCTAGGGTGTTTTTAAATACCGAAATATAATAAAACACCTCTGATGGTACTTTGAAATACCTTAAGCTGTTTCACATCACCTTATTTTCCCATTTTTTCTTAGAGTATAGGGTGAGCATAACCGATCGCTTAAGGAGATTACAACCCTATCCTTTTCAATACGTCAAATTTGCAAAGATATTTACAGTTAAATAACACAAAAGTTTAAAGAAAAATGAAACGGATACATTTATCATTTGTAGATGCAATAACTTTTTTTATCAACAAACATGATTTGCAACTGAATCAGATGGCTCTGTATACATCCAAAGCTATTTTCTGGATAAATGTCATGATTTTTTCAAAATATTTTCAACATGATTTGCAACTGAATCAGAAAGCCCTGTTAATGGACACAACCAAAGCTATTTCCCGGAAATAATTGAAAATGTCATCTAATCATTGCCGAATGATATCTTCATGATAATCAATTGTGCTGACATAGGAGACAAAAACGGGGCTGCTGTTTGTAGTTCCTATTAGTAGGCCAAGACAGCTTATTTAACACACTGACCACAACTAAATACCTATTTAGTTTGGTCTTTGGTGTTTCCTAAGCTAATGCATTTAATATCAGTCGTATACTGGTCTGGATCATATGCCCAAAGGCTTGAGAACGTAGTTCAATGTTTTCGACTTTCACAACGGCGGTTCCCTAAATTCAATTTTTCTTTTTGATTGCCTTCATCAATAACTTTTTCCAGCTAAATTGCGAATCGTTGCGGTTGATGGACAAGCAGTTTGCCCAGAGCCATGCCCATTTCCATGTCATATTGATTAGACCATGTTGTATAGAGCAACAGCAGAAAATGTGATGTTTTGAGCATCATCAGCAGTGAAGTCAGATGAACAAGGGCCACGAATGAGTGATAACTGATAGGACAAGTCCTTCTAATTTAATCTGATGTCATAACCATTGATTTGGCAAAGGTTAAACTACACAGAGATCGAAAACGAAAATCTCTTCTGTTTTGCTCTTATCTCGTTGGAATACAAAGAAGCTTTGCCAAACACAAGCCATTTTTATCCATTCGCTTATTATTGTTTCGATGCTGGCCGTGATATGGATGGGATTTCCACGAATAAAAGGATTCGCAAAGCGGCTGCATACACAAGGATTGAAAATCCAATAACATATCAGATAATGAGAGACATGGCGTTTGCAAAAGTGCATAAAGGCTTCCGTGGAAAATTGATGGCCAGAGAGATGAAAACCAATTCAAACAAAGGAAATTGGACGGCTGTGAACAACAACCAATGCAAGATCTCTCTGCAAATGTCGAGTGGAACATTTTGAAAAGTTTTAACGAGCCAAAATATAAGTTTGCCATCTACATTATTAATCAAAACCCACTGGAACATAACTGCACGTGATCGTTTTTAAATTCGATGTACTGCATATGAGCCAGATTTATACGTCTTTGAATTGCGTCAAGGCCGTATATATATCATCACATTTTGGGAATGGGGGAGTGGTCCAGAAACATGGGGTGGACTACATATTTAGGATTGCCAGTATCTATGAAAAATCGCTCCTTTTAAGGCGGGGCGAAAGCCTATACTTAGCATGCATGGGCGCCGAGAGCAAGGGCCGGGCCCGGGGGAAAGGAAAATGGGCAAGGCCAAATATGTCATCACATTT
>JAQGBW010004501.1:0-13661 GCA_034698625.1 Julus scanicus
GCGCGCGTCATATCCGGCCTTAGCAGACGGATTCCTAGCTCAAAGTGCGCCACTTACGCCAAGTGTGAACCAGGCTTAACTGAGCAGAAACTTTGAATTTCAATCTATTTATGCTAATGTTGTCAGCAGTGTGACCGCTAATTCTGTAAATTCCTAAAAATCCTTAACATGTTTCAAATATCTTCCATTTTTAGATTGCTGAATTATTTTTTAAAAACGTCTGAACTTTTAATTTAAAAAAATAAATAAATAAACCAAAATTAAAGTGCATTATTTGATAGAATATCAAATAGAGATTGATAAATTGCATTAGCCCTAAAAGTAAGTATCTAAAAGTAAAAAAAAACTATCTACTCTTTTCAAAACAAGACGATCCTAAATTATTACTCAAAATTCGCATAATTAAATATTACCTCATGTTCATATTACTCCGCTATGCGTCAGCATGAATAAATCATTATCAGCTCCTCGAGACTCAATTACTTATCATATGTTAATTTATTTTAACATTAGGTTACAAAAAAATGTGCAGCACAAATATTTAAATGCGGGTATCTAAATAAAAATAAGAACAGTTTGTTCCTTGCCTATCACGAGAATGAATTTTATTCAATCACCACGTTCAGTTTATTACCGCAACCACGAACACATCATTACTGAAGTAGATTAAATGAGGTTAAATGAGCTTAAGGAATTCAAGAATTAAAAAAGTAAAAATCAACAATGTCTTACCTTAGTTACTTAATCACTTCCAGGGGATGAGCAAGACCTTCTTTTTGGGCTTCCCTCATCAGATGAAACCTTTTCACCATTGCTTTGATTTCCTTCTTCAACCCCATTTTTTTTTTGCTTTCACTATCATCTTCACTTGAACTCGCTCTAAAACATCGAATAAAGTTTGACATTTGTAAAAAGCAATTTCTATGCATATAAAAATATAAACTTAAATTAATTTATAACTTCTTGAAGTAAAGAAGAAACATACAAAGAATTTAAAGCAAAATAGCTTGATCCTCTGAAATGAATTGCTCAAGCAATCATACAGGATAAAGAATTGCGAAACTGTGTTTCTAATTTGGAAATCAATGTTAAAAAGTTTAGATTTTAAACTTTGTTATATGTTTTAAATAATATGTGCGGGACCAAAATTACTTACTTTTCTTTACCACTTTCGGACTGAGGAGATGATGAGCGTGAACTCATTGGGCTTCTTTTTCCCTCATGGTCCGATTTTGTCTTTTCATCAGAATTTTTATCATCATCATCAGAATTTTTATCATCATCATCATCAGAATTTTTATCATCATCATCATCATCAGAATTTTTATCATCATCATCATTATCAGATTTATTATTATCATCAGAGTTGTCATCAGTATCAGGTTTTTTATTATCATCAGAGTTATCTTTATCATCATTGTCTGATGATTTTCTCTTATCATCAGAGTTGTCATTCTCATCTTCACTGTCACTTTTACTACTTGTTCTAAAGACAAATATTAAAAAAAAATTGAAAAAAATAAACATTAGTAATCATCAAGGCGTCTTATGTTAAAACTTTAGAAAGTAGGTTATAACAGATTCCCTCAATTGTTATAACCAATGTTAAATTTTCTTACATTTCTCCTAAGAGACGAGATTATATATTACCAGCATCTTTTAGTAATACAGCCAAAACAATTTATCACACTATATATGCCATCATATCAAATTTGCCAATGGTATCAGACTATGTGCTGGCATCAGGATTCAAGAGCCTAAGCTTCCATATTTGGCCATCATTTATATTCATTTTTCTTAAAATTTTCCATTTACACTTGCCATTTACACTTTCACACTTTTAACGTAAATTATTTTGAAATGAAAGTTAAAGAGTTCAATTTTGTGATTCAAAACTTAACCTACGGGCTTTTCCGCTCTTTATCACTCTCATTGTCAGAATCTGAATCTGATCCTTTATATGGACTTTCGCTTCCTTCATTCACTGATGCAGAATGTTTGCTTCCATCATCGCTGTTGTCCTTTTTGCTTCCATCATCGCTGTTGTCCTTTTTGCTTCCATCATCGCTGTTGTCCTTTTTGCTTTCCTGATCACTCTCAGAAGTGATACGGCGCCGTTTCTTCTTTTTACGTTTTCCAATATTACTTCCGCTATCACTACTGCTAATTTAAAAACGTTAGTTTTTTAGAAGTACTTTAGAATAATTTCATAAACTGGCAATATGATTGGGACACATTACCTGTTGCTATTTTTATCTGAATTTGATTCAGATCCGGAGCGTTGTCTTCTGTGCCCTTTTCTTATACTTTGATCCGAATCAGAAGCAGCTGATTCTTTGCTTCCCTTACCATTTTCATCGTTATCAGAATCAATGCGTAATCTCTTACGCGACCCAACTTTGCCTTTTTTGCTATCCTTGCTACTCACACTGTCAAAAAAAAAAAAAAAAAACCAATCAACAGATTTTTACAACAAGGATATTATCATCCAATCCATGCACAGAAATTTGCAAATAATTACCGTTTAGCTCTGTTTTCACCCTCTGAGCCACTGGTTGAAACATCGGTCTTAATTACGGTCTTATTACCATCTTCATCAACTTCATCATCATCATCAGCTGCCTGACGCTGGCTCTTCTTAGCTTTACGACCTTTAGGTTCCTAACTCAATAAAACTGCTTCATTTAAAGTGTACGTTTATCGAGGTCCATCAAATCTTCCTTAGGGCATATAAAACTTGCTTACCTTTGGCTTGCGTGGCTTCCGCTCTTTCTTTTCTCGTTTTGGTTTAACCCTTTCTTCTTCATCTGAATCGCCAGACTGAGCTTTCTTTTTGCGTGCAGGTCTCTTCTTTTTTCCTTTAACTGATTTCTCCTTACCTTTTTTCTTCTTCGGTTTTGCATTTTCAGTGTCGCTGTTACTGTCAGACTCATAAACATCATCCCGCTTGCGCCCCTTGAAAAATCAACTTCATGTAAGACTATATTTGACACCAAATATGCAAACAGTTTTATGCAATACCAACCTTTCCCTTTTTACCAGTCTTTGGATCTGGACCACCAGAAAATACCAAAAGGTTTTTAGTTTTTTCTTTGTACTCAGCTCGCTTTTGTAAAAGTTCTTCGCCTTGTCGACGCTTTTCTGCATCCAAACGTTGCTGTAAAACAAGAAATTTTTCTTATAAAAATCCAATATATCATGTGTTTCCATTAAAATTTAAGTCTTTTTTGGTTCAACATACTTTCTCTTCCAATTGTCTTTGCAGAAAGGCATCACGTTCAACCTCTTGCTTGCGTCTGATTTCTTTTTCTTCTTCATCCAAGTGCTTTGCCCTTGCAACGTGATACTGTGCCTGAGACAGTAGGTCTTGACATTGTCTTTGAACATAAAGAATTTGAGTATTATTAACACTAAGGAAATTAGATTAAAATTTACTCAGACTGCAGTCTGATTTTACGATATTCCCACTAGAAAATCCAATGACTTATCTCACAATTAATTCATCTAATATACCTAGCTTCAGCTGAGGCTTGTGCCAAGTCATATTTCATTCTGTCGCCATGGTGACTCAAATAACTGAAATATCTAAGTTGGATAACAACATGTAAAACGAATTTTATAAATTGGGTAGTAATACGTTATGCAAGAAAAGGTAAGTGTGTCTACCTGCGAGCCAGTTCCAATTCATGGACTGCCTGCAAGACTGTCTTCAAGCTGCTTTTGTCATTTCTCAAGATGTGGGTAGCCAGCCGTTGCATTACTAAGGCATTGTTGAAAAGAAGCACAGTATCTTGAGGGGCAACTCTGCGGGCCTGCAAAAAATCTTCACATTTTTTACCACAACTCATGACAAAGGAAAACCATGCATCTCCAATAAGTTTACCTTCAACAGTGTTAGCTTACACTTCCTTAATTTTCCACACTTGAAATAAGCACGTGCCAAATACATCAACACCTCCACATTGTTATATTTGTAGAATTTCTTCAAGCAATTTTCATACTATTTGAAGCATAAATTAATTTTAGCATGTATACTGATTATTCTGAATTGAAAAGTTTGTAATTTGTGCAATAGTTAATCGCCCACCATCTGAACAGCACTGACGTAGGACTTCTGTTCCACATAAATGTGGGCTATATTCATCCAAACATCGCAAAAATCAGCAGTTGCTTCACGCACTTGGGCAAAAACATCTCTGGCTTCTGAAATGTAACCCTTTTGAGCCAATACAGCACCTGAAATACAAAGCTTATTGTAACAACAGTTCTTGTAGTCATTAAACTACTGAAATTTTATGAAAATTTAAATAAATTAAAATGCTTCAAGAAAAATATGCTATGTAATAGCATGTTTTCAGGAAATAAGCCATAACAGATGAAATTAAAAATGCATTAAAATATGCAATATATTAAAAAATGTTTATTATAATTTTGTTAAGCAAAATATTAATATTTCATAAAACCTTACAAAGATAGCGAAACTGTTGTTACATTAACGACGAATTTTTATTACTTTCCTTAATAGCTTTTTTTACGGAAAATGTAAATAAGTGATATGCAGGCGAAATTAGCTTCTTAATATTTGATATAAGCAATTAAAATCTTGTTTTTGTTGCTCTTTTTTTACTTTTTTCATTTTTTTTTCATCAACTGCCAAAACTACTATGTGATATTTATGTGTCCTTGGGCCATAGTTAAAGTTTGAATAATTCTTTCTCTCCATACCTCGCCTAAAGTTGGGTATGCACCAAAAGAAACATGAAATATACACATTCTACCTTGGTGCGTCCAGAAGTGTTTGTGAAACATGTATCGAAAAACATCCATTTTCCTGGCGATCGCCCAAGAAGCGGTCTGGATCAAAGGAAAAAAATACGCATGTTCCAAAAAACATGCTGGACGTTTTTGTGCAGTGTTTCTTGTGTATGTTTTATATGTTTGTGTATGTTTCCTCTGATGCAAACCGATCTTTAAATTGTCTTAATTTCACCAACTCTGAAAATTCTTATTTCCATCACTTTAAAGTTTGCAGGTCCCACTTTCTCAACCATTTATATTAATTTTGATGGCAGATCTTGCTTACCAATGCCATTAGCAGCCCAGATGTTTCGACCATCGTTCCTTAGTACCTGTTTGTACATGGCAAGTGCTCTATCTTGGTGCCGTTTCTCTTTCTCTTTGTCTTTAGTAGGTTGATGCAGTGTCTGAAGCCACACGTTGCCCAATGCAATAAGAGAATATGCATCGTTGTTGGAATCTGTAGTTTTAAGTATTCGCTCAAATTTCTTTTGCCCAGGACCCCATTCCTGTTTGGCCAGATGGAGGTTGCCAATCAGTGACCAAGCATCAGGATGATCCTGCAAGCACATTTGAAATACAAAAATCAGCAAAAGACAAACCAAATTCCATCAATGCAACGAAAAACTGTTAATTTATGGCAATGGTATGATTTTGACAATGCTACCTGGTTTACTTGAAGAGCTTCTTTATACCAATCAGAAGCCTCATAAATTTGTCCACGATCCCGTGACATGCATCCCAAACGAAGATAACCTGGAAAAACCTCAGTTGCTAAATGTACCCAAAATCACTTTCAAGAAATAAGAAAATAAGAAAACGTCATACAATCTATATAATTGGGATGTTCTCGAAGGATGTTTTTATATAGCAGTTCAGCTTTATCAAATTGAAAAGTAGATTCATGTAATCTAGCTAAATTATAATTGGTGGTGATTGTAATGCAATTATAATAAGTATCATCATGTTGAGCCTCAATTCTTGAACGATCCAAGGATGACTCAAAGTATCTCTAAAAGTATGTACATGAAAGTGAAATTTCAAACAAATCGTTAAGATATTAGAATTAAAATAAGCAGCCTTACTTTGGCATAAATAAGATTTGCTAAACGGAAGTGCAATGCGCCGACATTGTTCAGAATTTCTGGCGGTACATCAGCTTTTACTTTTTCTTTCAGAATACGAGTGACTGTGCTATAGGCTTGTAGGGCCCCTTGAATGTTGGACTGCTCTAGAATTTGAGCCAATTCAATCCAGGCCTCCACATCATCAGGAAACTGCTCAGTAATTTTCGTGAGATAAGTCTGTGAATCACATAATGCACAGAGATTAAATGACCATCTTAGGATTATGATTAATGTGCTAATTACCTTAGCAATGTCACGTTTGGACTGGTTAGAAGAAGACGCATAAAGTGATCCCAAGATCTTCATTGTTTCATAATTTCCAGGTTCAACTTTTAAAACCTTTTCAAAGCATTGTGCTGCCTGGAATTTCAATAATCTATTAACACTGTAATCATAAAATATTGATTTTAAAGATGATTTCAGAAAACTTTAGGGTGACAAAGTATTATTGCTACATTTTCCCCTCTATTACATTTTATTAGTAATATACTGGAATCCATAAATTTATGAAAGTATATAATCGCTTTTAAAATCCTATTTCAGAGAATCAAAAAAAAAATTTTTGAAAAATAAATGAATCTAGTTTAACCACAAATACAATTCAGTGGTTCATTTTTGACCAATTTCTTTCTAAAAAAAAAACCCCAATGCATTTTCTGAAACCTTTATTGGACTTGGAATGGTCATACGTTTTCAGTGTCTCCACAGAAGATGTACATTTGTCCTAAACCAAAATGTGGCAACACGAAATTTGCAGGAGCAAATTGTGTGGCTTGATAGTAATACTGAAACGCTTGATCATAATCATTCTATAAATAAATTAATTTCAACCTTATTAAGTTTTGAGAGCAAACATTAACAGTACAATTTCAATTAATTTAGAATGAAGCAAAGAATTTACCTGAACATGATAAACTCTAGCAAGTTGATAGCAACTCTCTGCTCTCATGGCTTCGTTTTCTGTATTATGAAAGGCATGCATAGCCAAATGTTGGACTTTCTGGTAATCCTGGTTAAATCAAATATACAATATTTACTAACTATCAAGCATACGTACCTTAATTTTTTTTTAAATCAACGGAATCACCTTTACCTTTTTAAAGAAAAAGTGATTGGCGAGGTGATTTAACACCATAGGATTTCCAGAATCGATAGTATATGCTTTGGAAAGAATCTGCACACCATTACGAATCGATTCAGTGGTCTTGTTATTTAATTCCAAAATGGCCAAACCAACTAAAGCACCGACGCATTGCATATCTAATTGCAATGCACGTTCGAATGCCAATCTATGTTATAAAAGTGCACAAGATTATGAGTGTGACAATTCAAAATCTAAATTGTAAATATGTAGATGTTTGTATCCTAAGAGGGATTACAACCCTATCTTTTTCAATGGGTCGGGTTTGTAAAGATACTCACTGTTGAATGTGGGAGGTTTGGGTGGAGGCGAGAATTGTTTGGGGTGGCTTGATGGATCAGCAAGGGACTCCACTTGTCGTTTTTCACTTTGTAATGGTAGATTTTTATAAAATTAATATACAAGTTAGAAAATTGTTCGTTAGTTTGCACATGCTACCAGCAGGTGGCAGCATGAGATAGGCAAGTTGTGAGTGCAAAAATTCAAATAATAATTTAGTAATTATTAATTTAAAAATATCTAGTATTTTAAAGTGAAAAATAACACAATCAGCACCTTGCTGATTTATTAAGCTATTTTAAACAATGTTTATTTTTATTTAATCTTTTATTGTTTGGCTGTGAGTGTCTTTGCAAATTTGACCCATTGAAAAAGAAAGGGTTGTAATCCCCCTTAAGTGAAGACTCCAAGCCAAGACAAGTCATCACAATTACCTTGCTTTTTCTGCTCTTCCTAATTTTAGAAAACAGTGCCCCATTCCAACTCTGACTACTGCAGGACAACCAGGATTAGTTCGCAAAGCTTTTTTGTAAAACGCCAAGGCCCCACGATAATCTTTTTTGTTGAAAGCAATACACGCTTTTCCCAGAAGTGATGGAATGTTATTTTGTGACTAAAATAATAGAAATTTGATGTGAATATTACAACTGGTATTTTTTTTAAAAAATAAAACATCACATAATTAGAAAGTATATTAGCTTGGCTTACCTGACCTAGTACAAAGTTAAACTGAGCATCGGCTTGATCCAATTTATCTCCTTCCAGAAGACAAAAATATGCTCGTCCTAGCAAGTGACTCTTTAAAATTGTAACAGTAACCATGAAATCATTAGTTAATTACCAACCAGTAAAACATATGATGATAATTGATCTTCCCATATGTCTAATACCTGATCGTACATGATGATTTTATCTGCTGTTGTATACAATAGAGTGGCTTTTGTGAACAGTTCACGTTTCTTATCCTTATTTTTCTCTTTATTGGCAATTTGTACATAATAAGCTGCCAAAGTATCTAGAGTTTTCATCTGATCTTTATCATAATCTTTATATTCTTTGCTTGCATCAGTCCTGGAAGTTTCGAGTATCTTAACAAAGTCTTCATGCTTGCCTTGCTTATAATATTCCAGCTTCACAACAAAATAAAATTAATACAAGTGATGAAGACGGTACCATAACAATATTATTTTACTGGAACAACCAAATACGTACTCCTAACGTAAGCCAAATGCTAAGAGCTGCCTGCTCTTGACGTAAGATACCCATAACTTCATCTCCACTTGGGAGCTGATCGAAGAAAAGCTCAAACACCTATAGTAAAATTATCAAAAACATACTTGAACACTTGTGAAAATATTAAAAATTTGCCAAAAATTTGTATAATGTGTTTATCAGGTCAATGTTTACACACATGCTCCCATGGACTATTTCCACACTAGAAAACCCTATTAAATCATATGCAAACGCTATTTTTGTATACTATATCATGCAAAACTTTAAAATAGTTGAAGTCCTATTGGTACTGAGCCAAAATTTACGAGCAGAAATTCTACAAATTTACAATTCTCTCAAACAACAAAAGCCTTTAAAATTCACTGAAAACATATTACTCTAGTCTATTTGTAAGGCCTAAATTATTGTAAGATAAAAACCTATTTTGATATGCATACATTAGTTTATTAAAAAAACATTGTTCGAAGATAATTTCATTTTCGAATTATAAATTGGAATACTGTGTATAAGAAAAATCACGAACCTCATCCGTGTCTTTCAGAGGTATCTCCACCGACGAGACCATTCTTCAACTAAATTTCTGCTCACTGTTTTGTCATCTTTGTCTAGTGAGATGCAAATTTTATTCACAAGGAAAATGCCGAAGGTCATGATAAAGTTCACCTGCACTTTGAACTTTAATGGCCGCAATTGGCTAGACAACTCAATAGAAGCCGAGGTTGTCTAGAGAGTCACGTGGTTTTAAACACTTGTCCGTTCCGTCTCCGTTCAGTGTCAAAACTGGAGATAAAACGAATGGCAAAATACCGAACATTTATACAAAAGATAAATTTTCTACCATTCTAAATGTTTTTGCAACTTTCGACTAATTCACCTCGTTTATTACATTACATTGTATGGACACACTTTTAACAACTTTTATATCGTAGATTAAGCCAAACGAGCAGTAGATTTTACTTCAGGAATGGACTGCCTCAAATATTGGCACTCGTGATCAGTAAATAAAATTCTCAATCCTCAATAAACAAGATAACATTCCAAGGATAAAAAATATTTCCGATTTAATATCGTGTTAAAAAAATAAAAACATTTTAAGTATGAAAAATTCTAAGTGCAGTCATAAAACGTGTTATCCGAATTAAAAATAATAACTTTCCAACGTAATTGTTTAATGTAACTTGATAAGGAAAATTGTTCAGTCATCAGGGTCCTCATCTTCCTCGCATTGCTAAAAATTATAAGTATGTATTATCAAACTAAATGTTATTTGAAAACTTGAAATTGAAAAATTGCTGTCGGTAATTTTTACTTATACCTGATCGATTCCAGAATCTGACCCTGAAGCTAAGGGAATCCTTTGTTCTGGGTGATTCAACTCTTCATCCCTTTGATGCCACACTCCATCCCACTGATTCCCCTCCTCAACCCTTTGATTCCACTCTTCATTCCATTGATTCCACCACTCTTCATTCCATTGATTCCACCACTCTTCATTCATTGGATTCCACATTTCCATCCCTTGATTCAACTCTTCATTCCTTTGATTCCACTCTTCAATCCTTTGATTCCCTAACCCCATTTGTAACCTTTGATTCAACACTTCATCCCTTTGAATCCATTCTTCCATCCTTTGATTACGCTCTTCAGGCCTTTGACTCCACTCTTCACGCCTTTGATTCCACTCTTCACGCCTTTGATTCAACTCTTCATGCCTTTGATTCAACTCTTCATCCCTTTGATTCCCCTCACCCATTTGAATCCACCACTCTTCAGCCCTTTGGTTATACTCCTCAACCCTTTGATCATACTCTTCAACTCTTTGATCTTCATGTCCATTTTCTCTTTTATTTACGTCTTCGGCTTCATTTTCACTCTCCCTGAAATATTAATAGAAAATTAATCGAACATTTTTATAACACAATTAGTGTTAAAGCGTGCAGAGCAGAAAAATCGGCTGGTCTTCCGTGAAGCAAAACCACTTCCAAATCATTTAAACTGTTGATGTTGCTTTTACCCGTTGCATAAAATCCTAAAGCTTTCTTTGTATATATGTGGTCGTTGTTTGTTTTTGAAAATTACTTACTTGTGATCGCCACTTGCAGACTGCGGGAAAGAAGAGCGGGACCGCACTCCTTGATCAACGGGGCGACCAGATTTTTTCTCCTCACCGGAGCCATCATTATCGTCTTCACTGTCACTTTCACCATTTGCTGTTGACGACGAATAATGAGTACGTCTTGGGCTAACTTGTTCAGCAGATTTGTACTCGTCACCAGAACCATCTTTTTCGTCCTCTCCGTCACTTGTATCCCTTGTCCTAAACATACAAGTATTATAAACATGTAATACCTGCAATTGATTAATTGCATCAACCAAAAATTGTCAATAAAAACCCTTTCTTAATGCAGTCCTTTGCTTTTAATGTGAACGTAATTGATGTTTTAAAATTATACTTACTTTTCACTAGTACCACCTCCAGTCTGCGTGTTCGAAGAACGATTAGAACTTGAGCTAACTAGTTCATCGTCTGTTTTTTTCTCGTTACCTGAACTATCTTCTTCGTCGTCACCATCGTTACTGTTACATTCATAACTTAATCTAAACATAAAATTTTTATGAAAATGTAATACCTGTCATTGATTTATCAATGGCATCTTAATTGCATCAAACAAAAATTGTCCAAAAAAAATTGTTAATGCAGAGAACCTCCGCTACCAATTTTAAAATTAATTACATTTCACTACAACATCCAGACGGTGTGGACGAAAAACGAGTACGTCTTGGGCAAACTTGTTCATCACCAGAACCATTTATTTCGCCTTCACTGTCATTTTGATCACTTAATCTACAGAAAAATATTATAAGCATGTAAGTATTGATTCAACAATGGAAGTTTAATTGCATCAAACAAAAATTGTCTGAAAAAAATTGTTAATGCAGAGAACCTCCGCTATAAATTTTAAAAATACTTGCATTTCACTATCACTTCTAGACTGTGGGGACGAAGAACGAGTGCGTATTTCGCTAACTTCTTCATCATCACAATTGTTCTCGTCACCAGAACCATCTATTTCGTCTTCACTGTCATTTTTATCACTTGCGCTACAGAAAAATATTATAGGCATGTGATACCTGTCATGGAGTTATTAATGTCGTCTTAATTGCATCAAACAATAATTGTAAAAAAAATTGGTATTGCAGAGAACCTTCGCTACCAATTTTAAAAATTAATTACATTTCGCTACCACATCCAGACTGTGAGGACGAAGAACGACTACATCTTGGGCTAACTTGTTCATCATCACATTTGTTCTCGTCGCCAGAGCCATTTATTTCGTCTTCACTGTCATTTTGATCTCTTTCTCTGCAAAAGAATATTATAAGCATGTAATATCAGATATTGATTCAACAATGGCGTCTTAATGGGATCAAAGAAAAAATTTAAAATAAAAATTGGTAATGCAGATCAACTCCGCTACTAATTTTAAAAATACTTACATTTCACTACCACTTCTAGACTGTGGGGACGAAGAACGAGTGCGTATTTCGCTGACATTTTCATCATCACAATTGTTCTCGTCACCAGAGCCATTTATTTCGTCTTCACTGTCATTTTGATCGCTTTCTCTACAAAAAAATATTATAAGCGTGTAATATCAGGTATTGATTCAACAATAGCGTTTTAATTGCATCAAACAAAAATTTTAATATAAAAATTGGTAATGCAAATTAACTCCGCTACTAATTTTAAAATTATTTACATTTCACTACCACTTCCAGACTTTGGGGACGAAGAACGAGTGCGAATTTCGCTGACGTGTTCATCATCACAATGGTTCTCGTCACCAGAACCATTTCTTTCGTCTTCACTGTCATTGTTATCACTTGCGCTACAGAAAAATATTATAAGCATGTAATGCCTGTCATTGATTTATTAATGGCGCCTTAATTGCATCAAACAATAATTGTCACAAAAAATGGTAATGCAGAAAACCTCCGCTACCAATTTTAAAAATTGATTACATTTCGCTACCACATCCAGACTGTGAGAACGAAGAACGACTACATCTTGGGCTAACTTGTTCATCATCACATTTGTTTTCTTCACCAGAACCATTTATTTCGTCTTCACTGTCATTTTGATGACGCGCTCTAGGCAAAAATATTATAAGCATGTAATACCAGGAATTGATTCAACAATAGCATCTGAATTGCATCAAACAAAAATTGTCACAAAAAAATGGTTATGCAGAAAACCTCTGCTACCAATTTTAAAAAATAATTACATTTCACTACCACATCCAGACTGTGAGGACGAAGAACGACTACATCTTGGGCTAACTTGTTCATCATCACATTTGTTCTCGTCACCAGAACAATCTATGTCGTCTTCACTGTTATTTTTATCACTTGCTCTATACAGAAAAATAGTATAAGCTTGTAATATGTACCTGCCATTCATTTAGCAATGACATCTTAATTGCATCAAACAAAAATTGTCTGAAAAAAATTGTTAATGCAGAGAACCTCTGCTATAAATTTTAAAAATACTTGCATTTCACTATCACTTCTAGACTGTGGGGACGAAGAACGAGTGCGTATTTCGCTAACTTCTTCATCATCACAATTGTTCTCGTCACCAGAACCATCTATTTCGTCTTCACTGTCATTTTTATCACTTGCGCTACAGAAAAATATTATAAGCATGTAATGCCTGTCATTGATTTATTAATGGCGCCTTAATTGCATCAAACAATAATTGTCACAAAAAATGGTAATGCAGAAAACCTCCGCTACCAATTTTAAAAATTGATTACATTTCGCTACCACATCCAGACTGTGAGAACGAAGAACGACTACATCTAGGGCTGACTTGTTCATCATCACATTTGTTTTCTTCACCAGAACCATTTATTTCGTCTTCACTGTCATTTTGATCACTTGCTCTACGCAAAAATATTATAAGCATATAATATCAGGTATTGATTCAACAATGGCGTCTTAATTGGATCAAAGAAAAAATTTAAAATAAAAATTGGTAATGCAGATCAACTCCGCTACTAATTTTAAAAATACTTACATTT
>JAQGBW010004502.1:0-13660 GCA_034698625.1 Julus scanicus
AAATGGTGGTTCCGGGAGAGATTTTTCTTAAGGAGGATTACAACCCTATCCCTTTCAATGGGTAAATTTACAAAGACACTCACAGTCAAACAAAAGAAGATTAAATAAAAATAAAAATTGTTTAAAATTACTTAATAAATCAGCGAGGTCATGATCGTGTCATTTTTCATTTTAAAATAGTAAATTTTTTTAAATTAAATTGTTATTAGAATTTTTGCACTCACAACTTGCCTATCTCATGCAGCGAATGCAAAATAACGGACATTGTTCAAACTTGTATATTAATTTTTAAAAAATCGACCATTTCAAAGTAAAAAACGACAATAAGAGGCCCTTGCTGACCCATCGAGCCACCCCAAACAATTCTCACCCCCACCCAAACCTCCCTCATTCAACTGTGAGTATCTTTACAAGCCCAAAAAGCGAAAAAAAATTCCTTTTATATTTTGCCGATTTGTCATGGAATTTGTATGCCAATGATAAGTAATCATTCCAAGCGTGACTATATATTACGAAATGTAGTCTTAACATGTAGGTTTTATGTATGTTACGTGTGTATACATAACGTGCAATTGTGTTTCCGAGGAAGTTTTCTATTGTCATTCTTGGAATTTCTCCTCATTGTTCTAAATACAATTCTTATATTTATTCTGAATTTCAAAGAATATAATTATAATTCACTGAATTCGTTTCCTCTTTTTTTACCTACTTTTGGTTTCCTTTATGACTTTTGTTCGGTTAAACTATTTCCTAGTTTTCAAAGATGGCCGCTTCCCCAATTCACTAACGAAGACGCCATCTTGGAGATGCTGAACAAAAAATCAATTTGATTTGAAAATATGTTTTATTGAAAGTTGAGTTCGTTCTTTTCTTGATCACCATTATTTTAAACGGAGGGCCCCAAAATCGGCCAATGAGAGTTCATAATAAGTTATGTGCCACTCTGCGTCCATAATAACGTTTTTTTACAGCTTTTAAATGAAGGGCTCCAAAATGAGCCAATGAGCGAACAGGTGCATCACTGACAAAATGAAATTAGATATGATACGCCCAGTGTACGTTATGTGCCACTCTGCGTCTATGACGACGGTTTTACAACTTTCAAATGGGCTCCAAAATGAGCCAATGAACGAACAAGTGCATCACAGACAAAATGAAATTAGATATGATTAGCCCAATGCACGTTATGTGCCACTCTGCGTCTATGACGATATTTTTTGCAACTTTTAAATGAAGGGCTCCAAAATGAACCAATGAGCGTTCAGGTGCGCCGCAGGTTTGAGTGCATTAGATATGATTATCCCAATGCACATTATGTGCCACTCTGCGTCTATGACTACGTTTTTACAACGTTTTAATAAATGGCTCCAAAATGAGCCAATGAGCGAACAGGTGCATCACAGACAAAATGAAATTAGATATGATACGCCCAGTGTACGTTATGTGCCACTCTGCGTCTATGATGACGTTTTACAACTTTTAAATGAAGATATCCCAAATGAGCCAATGAGCGCTCAGGTGCGCCGCAGGTTTGAGTGCATTAGATATAGTTAGCCAAATGCGCGTAATGTGCCACTCTGCATACATTCCTATCGGTTTATCTGTGTAATGTTGTTTTTATTCTATGACGCCTCTTTAAAACAATAGTCTTCAAAATGAGTTAATGATATCTCCAGTGCCTAAATTAGACCAATAACGTGAGCGTGCCATTCTGCGCACATCCTCATCATTCTTTCCCCATGTGGAATGAGCCAATGAGCGCCATAGTGGGTTGACCCGTGTTCCATTTGCTGCTCGTAGCCTCCAGGCGTCGCTGCCGTCGTTACTCCTCCCCCATCCCCTCCTAGCGGCCGCCTTCCCAACCAATATTCTTCCTTCTGGAATTTATTTTTATTATTCCATTTTCTTTTTTAATCGCGGATTATTTCGTATTTTTTTTAGTTGTTTTTATCCTTCAAAGAGGTTGAAAAATCTTCATTTGTCTGTTGGATTTTGTGGCGAACGACAGCTTTTTTCATTCTTCCCACCCTCCTCGTTGTTTTTTTATGATAAATACTTTTTTTTTAACTAATTTTTTTAAGTTTGAAATCGTAATCGTCGTGCCCGATTTCCATTGACCCGAATTCCTCTTTTTTCGACATTGTTAAATAAGCCGGACTCTCGAAAGGTGAGAAACATAATCGTAAACGTCCGAATAAGAGCTCATCATGTTCCCACTCAAGGTGTTTCTCGCCCTCGCCGTCCTCGTCCTCATGCCGATGGAGCAGCGAGGGAAGACGGCAGCCACCGATGCTGTCGTCGATACGAGGCCCGACCCTGAACCAACGGCGGTCGTCGAATCAAACACAACAACCACATCAACCACAACCACCACTGAAGCACAGGCAGAACTCATCAACGCAACCACGGATGCCACAACAGCTAGGTCAGAGGTCGAGGCACTCACTGAGCCTACAACAACCACAACGACGACCACAGAAACAACAACCACAGAAACCACAACCACGAAAGCAGCTGCTTCCATAGGGAGCATCAATTTGGGAGGAGGATTACTTAGTAATACTATCTCGGGTGGTGAGTTTAAGATCATTTTGTAATCAATATTTACTATAAGTTATAAGCGTGAATTCGAAGGCAATCTGAACTAATTCAAAGCCATAAATTAAGTAAGCGTTGAAAACCAAGTAATTGAGGACATTGAATGAGTTTGAGTAATGAGTAAAAGAATAAGTACACAGTGTTGTTTGAATACAAAATATACAAATGTATAGTTGAAGGCATGTGTACTCAAAACGTACGAGTACAATGCACTCGATTACAAAAATGTACTCACGATGTACAGTCGAGTATTAACGTAATCTGAAATTGAGTACCGATGTAGTAAATTAGTAATCGAGTATGACTAGAAATACTTAAGTGAGTCGCATTTAATCGTAATCGGTACTCGTATCCACGAGTACAATCTATCCAAGTCTGGCTATTGTGCACCTTATACTATGGAGAATAGTTTGGTACTTATGCACACGAGTACACATTTACCCAAGTTTGGTTATTCATTAAACTACTGATTAAACTTGTGCTGTCTACACTATTGAGTACGAGTCCATGCAACTCCTACGTAGTCCATGTACTCCTACTCATGAGTACATGTTGTCCACATCAGCAACACTCTAATAAATCAATTTAATACTTTACTCAATCAATTCAATACCCTATTAAGTTAATTGAAAGACCCAATTTATCCGACATACTCTTCTATTCGAGTCAGTAGCCTTACAACAGTTGCTCAAATCGCGTGTGCTTGAGACCGAACTGAGTCTCAAGTCCCAGATGCATACCACAGCTGCACAGAAAAATTGCCAAGACGAGCTCAAGACAGGCAATTGCGATAGGTTGTCATCTCGAGATTTAGCTTAGAAGAGGCAAAGCTTGAGTAAGGACCTTGTGGTAAGGACCTAAGGGAATTTAATACCCCACTTAACAGTTGAACACTCTACTATTCAATACCCTGGCATACATATAGAGGTGCAATGTGCTCGGAGGGGGTTATTCATCACCAAATGTTCGGTAACTAGGTCATGGTTTCGTAATCATTGATATTGACAATAGTATATAAAATTAAAAGCGGTTGGCGAAGAACCAGGATTGGATTTTTGGGGTCTTTTGAGTGAATTTGAAGATCCAGTTCTACCTTAATTAATTGAGCATGTGAGGACCCAGTTTAATAGTCAAGGACGGATTCAAAAAAAAAAAAAGGAAATATTGAAAGGCGAACAATAAGATCCCCTCTTTGTTCGCATTCAAATTTCAAACAAACATCCGAGAATTTGAATTTCATCAACTGTTTCGTCGAAAAACCCACGTAAGCCTATATAGTGATTTAAAAAAAAAAAAAAAAAAAAAAAAATGAAGCTATAGATTAAAATATTCGTAATATTTGTCCACATTTTTCTCCCGGAAGTTGGTACTTTCGCTCTCCGTTTCGTCTAATTGTTGTTTTAATCGCTCGCTCGATTATCGTAATTATTATAATTAAATCTGTGGAGGAAATTCGTTTAAAAACGTTAAAAGCGGCTGCACGCGAGCAGGGAAACCAGATTTGGGTAAATTGATTGTACTCACGAGTAAGAGTACAGATTACGAATATGGAAAATTGTATAAGTACATACTATTTTTAGGAAAGTGAATTTATTTTATTAAACAATTACAAAAACACAAACAATTACGTTTTATTTCGTTACTCGAAAGCATGCGATGTACTCAATTACTGGCTTAAAGTCTGTTAATAATCGATTACATCGGTACTCATGATTCCAGATTACTTTCGTACTCGTATGACGTTTGTAATCACCCGTTGTGAGTACATTTTGTATTCATTTACTCATTGTACTCTACTCAATTCATACGATTACTGACTACTTGTACTCTATATTCACTATACGGAGTTAGATTCCAATGTGCTCGTAATTGGTACTCCTGCTCATGAGTACAATTTACCCGAGTCTGTATAATGACATTTGCAATCAAGTGCATTGTACTCGTAAGTTTTGAGTACATTTATATTTAATTATTTTTGTACTTGTATATCGCATATTACAAAATATACAATGTCATAGATGTAACAACTTCTCCTAGTCATTATATGAAATGAGTAACCAAACTTGGGCAAGTACATACTCGTGTACTTTATAGTATCAGTAGAGTACATATAACCAGTAGTCATTATATGAAATTAGTAATCAAACTTGGCCAAATATGTACTCATGCACTTTATAGTACAAGTACAGTACATGTTACCAGTAGTCATTATATAAAATGAGTAATCAAACTTGGGTAAGTATGTACTCGTGTACTTTATAGTATCAGTAGAGTACATGTAACCAGTAATCATTATATGAAATAAGTAATCAAACTTTGGCAAGTATGTACTCGTGTACTTTATAGTACAAGTCGAGTACATGTAACCAGTAGTCATTATATGAAATGAGTAATTAAACTAAAGCAAATTTGTACTCATGTGCAGAAGTACCGATTAAGAGTACCTTTGGAATCGTATTCCGTAGTACGAGTTGTGTCATAGCCAGACTCAGGTAAATTGTACTCATGGATATGAGTACCGATTACGATTATATTCGACTCAATTACTAAGTGTTTCCATTCGTACTCGATTTCATCGGTACTCATAATTTCAGATTACGTTAATACTCGAGGAGATTTTTACTCGCCCATTGTGAGTACAATTTTGTAATCGAGTACGTTTTGAGGACATTTGTATTCACTTTTGTACTCTTACTCATTACATATGGCTACTGACTACTTGTACTCTATACTCGATCACTACCAAGTGCGATTCCAGTATACTCGTAATTACTACTCCTGATAATGAGTACAGTTTACCCTAGTCTGATTACTCATTACATAGGACTACTGAGTACATGTACTCCACTCATAATTTGGAGTATCGTGATTTTACTGCAATTGTAATCGGTGCTCCTACTCTTGAGTACAAGTTACTCAAGTCTGCTTGAGTAGGAATAAGTATAGATTATAGGAATATATTAATAATACTGAGTTCGAAATTAAATTAAATAAAATAAAAAAATATATATATATAAATCCCTCGAGATGAATGGCCTTAATTTCATATATTTTTTCGCCCTCAAAAATAATCACAATTTCAGGTCAGTTGTTTAGTTTTCCAAACCCTCTTGAGTATGTTTTTTTTAAAAAAAATAACTTGCATATTTCTGTTTGGTCTCTAGTTTTATTGCTTTTATATATAATTATATTTCTCCCCTTAAGATTTGGCACCGTTTAGTTTTGGCCCCAGGAGGGAGTTGGCCTTAAAATCTCAATGTCCAGCAAAGGGGTCAGCCTTTGGCCAGCGGGTGGGTCAGACCCACAAAACAGATTGGGAAAATTTATGAGCTTTTTTTTGTGTTGTTGTGGTAACTTTCACTTTTCTGGGTTAAATCCGATTGTCCAGCCTCCCCTAAACGGGGCCTAGGGGTCACCCTAATTGCTTCTGTTGTCCCAATTGTCCGGCTCTTTACTCGACAGTCTACTGAACTTATTTGAAAATACCCTTAAAAAAACACCCTTAAAAAAATTCCCGGTCCAAATGGAAATTTAGGAATCGTGATCTAGAAAACAATACCCGTTGTTTTTTGGGAGTGGAAAACACAAAAAAGTGGTGAAAAACCAATATAACGTGTTTTAGGGGGCGGTCGACGGAGGGCCACAAACACAATTTGAGTGACCTGAAACGTGTCCGAAATACAGAGTCTGACCTTTTGTGTGAATTCAGATTCAGGACAGAAAAATGTACATTTTACCCAAAAAAGGCTTTTTCTAGCTCTAATGAGGGTCGGAATTTCAATAGTATGCGTAAAACGAGGTGACCCATGTCCATTTTGCCCCAAAACGACGTTTTAGGGACATTTAATACCCGGATTAAGGAATTTGGACGGTTTTGCCTGGCAGCGCTGTCACCTTTCCGCCAATGGCAGTCTAGCACGCATCCAGTGCTGTCGCGCGCCTCGGGCCGTTTTCCCCCGATAGTTGCCTCGAAAGTACCTAAAGGCGCAGGAAATGGTGTTTTGATGCGAAATTTGTAACAAGTTTCGTACGACTATGTTTACGGTTACCTTGAACGACGAATTAATTAAATATATTTAAAGTTTCAAAGTCGAGCGAAGGATAACGTAATGACGACACTTTTAATCGTTAGGTGTTACAAATTGTAATTAGCCCATAAATTTAATTCCTGTTTTAAGAAACTACCGATGTGACGAAGGATTTTAAAAAATTGAAGGGCTTATTGCAACAATGTGATAAGCCACACTTTTTCCAAAAATGACGTTTTTACATTAAACTATTCCCCAGTACTATTTCTAGCTATTTGGTTGATTACCTTTCTTAAATTTCTTCTAGATTGAATTACAATACAGATAATCATCTTGTTGCCCACATGAAAATCACAGGGTTTTTTACTAAAAACGTGATAAGCCGCGAGCAAAGATGGCGTGTTACAACATGTCGCATCACGAGCGGAAATTGTTTGATTTTAGGGATATATTAGGTGGGAATAATGATAGTTGAAGCGAATTTGAAAATGATACAGATTAGGATGTGGATTAGCGCGAAGAATAAGAGGAATCCACTCATTCGAGCTCACTAAGTTACGAATAAAATAATGTGTGGCTTATCACGTTCTCGCAGTTTCGGTTTACCAAAAATCCTACGGGCAAAAATTATCTTTAACAATTACTTAAGATTTTTAACATAATCTGCAACTACGCAATACTCTACTAATACTGATAAGCTTACATCCCGTTTCTATTTTGAGCAAGATCCATTCGAAAATAGTGTCTCAGTCATTTTATTATTAAATGTGGCTTATCATAGTCTTGCCAGAAAAGTTTACGATCGTGTCGAGACCGTAATATATAGTGCACAAATTAAAAAAAAAATGATTATTAAACATTAAAATTGAAACAAAATTTTGCGGTTTTTGTGCATTGTATTTTATTTTTTTACAATTTGGTTCTATCTATAAAAAATATTTGACAAAATTATTTTTGAGCAAAATGATAAGCCACAAAAATCTTGGTATTGTAAAAAAAAAAATTGTAATAAATATTCCTCAGGATTAAATTGAGTTCTGAATGTTGGAAGGGGTGCCTATTATGTTTAAATATTATGATAACATAAACAATTGTTAATTGGATCGTCCATTAGAATTATGGAATTTTTTAAACTTAAAAATTGCTCTCCTGAACAATTTAAAATGTGTGACTTATCACATTGTTGCAATAAGCCCTTCAATTTAAGGGCTTTTTAAAGTTTTTCTTATGTGCCATTATTAAAGGTTGAAAATGGTCGATTAATTGCTTCGATCACTTTTCATAGGTGGCGCTGGAGGAGGCAACGGAGGAGGTCTTTTTGCCCTTTTGGGAGCCTCGACGACCGCTAAGCCCAAAGGACCCACCGGAAATTTCGATACCTATTTGGACACCATCTTGACTAATCTTAGGAAAACACTACGTTCAAAGTGAGTCCAAGAGGGTTATTTTTTTAATATTCTCGACTTATTTTCATTAATTTTCATGAAGATTAAATGCAATTAAAAGTCTTTAGAGAAATTGATAATTATCCAAATTTACACTTTCTGAAAACTTCACTTTGCATTTATAAGAAATTATTATCATCAGAAAGTGGAGAAAACTTTGACCTTTTTTCAAATTCGTGATGCAAATATCTGAGAAAAATGAAGATTAGATGCAATTAAAAGTCTTCATGAGCTTAAATTCGTGTTTAATTATCCCCCAGATTTCTGCGCAATTTAATTAGTTTCTTGACCGCTACAAACGCATCATTTATTCCCGTGTTTTAAATTCGTTATTAAACTCGAATGTCTGTAGAAATTGGGTTTGAAATTTAAATGTGGAGGTTGAGGGGAAAAACCGTTCAATTTTCATCCTGAAATGTTTTTTCGGATGATGGGTTTACTAACCTCGACCCTCGCGGATTTTAAACTGTTTAAGGATGATGTTTTTTTTTTTTTTTTTTTTTTTTTTTTAAATAATGATAAACGTGAAAAATATGAGGCGTGTATTTTTTACGCATGACCACCTTTCCCAATTTGCATTTTAACGAAATGTTATTCGGACATTACACCGAAATAAACAACGAAAAATGCTAATGAAGACAACGGTTGTTTTTGATTTTGTTGATGTGATGTTCCTGTAGATTATGCTGACCACGTGATTCTGGCAGCCAAAGTCAAACAAAATAGGGACACTATATATAGTCACAATTCGGGTGTTCCCTGACTAATTTCCCCCATGATGAGCGAATTGTACTCATGAGTACGAGTACTGATTACAGTGGTATGAATAGTATTGTAATCGGTAATCAGTACTCGTACGCAGAGGCGTAGCGAGGGTATTTGGCGCCCGGGTACAAGGTATAAATTTGGCTCCCCCCTACCTCCCCCCCAGACACAGTCACTGAGTCAACCTTAAATTAATAGTCAATCTCTCAAAATATACATGCAGTTTTTGATAGACAAAAATGTATCTATTTTTCTTCTTTAAAATAGTGGATGTTTTATTTTTTCATCGTATGCAAATAAACAATTTTTTTTAATTAAGGGCACTGGCGCCCAGGGGCGCCGAGAACCAGGGCCGGGCCCGGGGGAAAGGGAGGAGGGAATATATGGTCCTCGTTTTTACCTTAGAAAAATTGCATTTTTACCAAATCAAATTTACGTTTTTAATAAAGAAAATTTGCATTTTTACAATAAAAAAATTACGTTTTTACCAAAGAAAATTTGCATTTTTACAATAAAAAAATTACGTTTTTACCAAAGAAAATTGCGTTTTTCGGTTTTCATGACAATTTCGAAAGGTCATTTTCAATATTACTTTATTGCGATGGCCGAGTGGTTTAATTCACGGTCATGATGCTCGCGTGGGTTGGCGTTGATGTGAGTTCGAGTCCGGTCGTGGGCTCGCGTGTTTTTGATACGTAGCTGCGTAAAATGAAGCATAAGTAGAAGTTTTAAAACACGGGTTAATGCGCGCGACCCTTGGCTCTGAGGTAACGCGACGAGATTAACAACGGTCGCGCTCGATGTAAAACTCTTCCCCTGATCGAATCCCGGCTCTGTGTCGGGTCTAGAGAGGAGGGGGGGACTGATACCCGGTAGGAGTTACCGGGCCCAAATTGGAGCTGAAGCGTAAGGGTTATGCTTCCCCCATCTATCTATTTATTCCACATCTATCACATATCGCACATTCCATTTGCTCCATATTGCACATTCCATTTTCCACCTATTTATTCCATATTCCACATTCCATTTATTCTATTCTATTTTATTATTAATTCTATTTATTTCCCCACATGGAGAATAAAATAATAAAATAGGGGAAGTAGATAAATAGAATATGGGAAGGGGGGGGGGGGAGTAAATAGAATGGGGGGAAAAAGGATAGATAGAATATAAGGGGGGTAGATAAAATGGGGGGGGGGAAGGATAGATAGAATATAGGGGGGGAAGGATAGATAGATACAATAGGGGGGGGGGGTAGTTAAGCAAAACCCTTACGCTTCAGTTCCGATTTGGGCCCGGTAACTCCTACCGGGTATCAGTCCCCCCCTTTCTCTAGACCCGACACAGAGCCGGGATTCGATCAGAGGAAGAGTTTTAGTTCGAGCACGACCGTTGTTAATCTCATCGCGTTACCTCAGAGCCAAGGGTCGCGTACATTTTAATCTTTATTTTAAAATTTACTACTTGTGCTTCATTTTACGCAGCTAGTATCGATGCAAAAACAAGAGAAGAGCGGAGAAGAAGTTTTTAAATTCCTGATAATTGCGGGGTTCGAACCCACAAACACTCGTGGACAATTCAAAGTCACGAGCTGCTGACCTTACGGACTGCGCAATCAGTTCATAACTGAACGAATCGCTACGAAACATCGAAATGTGGGGGAAAAAACGGAGGTTTTCCACACATTTTGACAAACACTTCTGGACACATCAATGTTTTTATGTTTATGTTTCGTTTGGTGGATACCCACCTTTAGACTCGTGGTGGGTATGGGCCGTTTTATGAATTGTAGAGTAATGTTTTTTTTTGTGTGTGTTCGCTTTAGTGGTTTCGATCCCCTTCGCCTGGGCAACATTTTGCAGTGTCGCAACTGTTCCATGGAGGGACTTTCCCTGATCCGTCGCGCCGGACCCGCCAACCTGAACTACGTCAACAGGACCATCGTCGTGGACGCATTCGTGGGAGTCCCAGCCATTTACGTCACATGCTTCCCATGCGTAGAAGTGTAAGGGCCATGTTTTTAATTGTGGACCAGATTCAACCTCCCCCCCCCCCCCCACATGCCCTAACCCCGTCTCTCTCTACCTTTTCAGGGTCCTTATGATACCGTTCACCGGAATGTTGGAAGTGGCCCTTTGGGATCTCCAGATCTTCGGCAAGGTGAGCCAGCCGACGACGCGGGGGGCCAATCCCAGCCTAGACGAGTACAAGGTGATCCGAGAAGGGGACCTCGACATGTCCCTCAAGGGCTACGGACTGCTGGGACCCGTTGCCGAAATCGGATTCAGGCTGGGGCTTCAAAGGACCATTTCCATGATCATCAGGGAGTTCGTCTACGAGAGGATCCCCCATCTCATCCAGGAGCAGATCAAGGGCTTCAGTTTCCCCATCGGCAAGAGGTGATCCATCCGATGAAGGACCCAGACAACCGGAAGCCAAATTGTACATAAAGGAAGTAGGTGGCGCGCTTGTGGGGGGGTCTGTTTATAAGACGCCCTAGGATAATAGGAATCGCGCCCCCTATACTTGGGGGGGAAGGTGGAAGAAGGGTTAATTTATGGGCTTAGCGGCTGTATTAATCAAAGGGCCGATGACGATTAACCTGCCACAGATGGCGCTGCGAGCGAATACGGGTGCGAGTTAACGAGGGCCCCTAGGTTTCAACATATGGACACTCCTGGTGGAATTATGGTCTCGTTTCGGGGCCCTAGCTTTCCTAAAAGATAAAGGGACCTTGTTCATTGACTACATATACAGTGGAGTCTCACTTATACGAATATGAGAGGGAACTGAAAATTCTTGTTATAAGTAAATAAACTTCACTTATGCGAACATGAGGGGAACAGAAAATTCATCATATAAGCAAATACTTCTTATATGTGAATAAACTTCACTTATACGAATATGAGGGGGGAACAGAAAATTCATTTTATATGTGAATAAACCTCACTTATACGAAATGAGAGGGAACAGAAAATTCCTGTTATATGGGAATAAACCTCACTTATACGAATATGAGGGGGAACAGGACATTCTTCTTATAAGCGAATTAGTACTTCTTATGTGTGAATAAACCTCACTTATACGAGTATGAGGAGGAACAGGACATTCTTCATATAAGTGAATACAATGTGCATGTAATAGTATTTACACGAGGGGATTACATCAAGGGAAGGAATCACCCTTTGTATAAGTGGAAGTTTTGTATAACTGAATATCGTATAAGCGAATAATGCATTACACAGGGTTAAATGGAGTTTTGCCGGGGAACAAGCAATTGTATAACTGAATGTTTCGTATAAGTGAGACGCCACTGTACCTACATTTGTATAGCGTGGAATGATGTATGAGGACGTTGATTTTAATGTCTTTATATGAATTATATCTACAAATATCCCTTGCTTTTGTGTATAAAACAAGAGTCAAGGTGAACGAACTATTTCTACTTAATTCCGATGCGGGTCTTTCGTTTGAAATAACGCCGAAAACGTGTTTAGTTTAGGAGGTCACTGGAGTAAAAAAGAAATTTCAAGTAGAAACAACTTCCGACTCGCCCCGTATTCGCCCCCAATTTCGAACGCAGCGCCGTTACGGTTTCACCTCCTCGTTGCCAGAGGGAGCTGGCCAACCGTTGCCATGGAAACCGTCGAACGTCGGTGTTCGAAAGTTCTAAAAAAAAACGTTCTTATTTCTAGTACTATAGAAATCCATGTTGAAATTTCCATCGATATTTTAATCTCAATTACGCCGCGAAATAATGTTTGAAATTGAGGAAGAAAAACAGTCGGGATAAAACCGGTTAGTAGTACAGGGAAGGGGAAATACAGCTTCATTTTGTGTTGATAACGAGAGCGATATACCCAAGTTTTTGCAAACAAACTTAATACGTAATTCTGATCGAGGCCTAATCATCACATTTTGGGGGAGGGGATTGAATCCAGAATCTTGAGTGGACTATTTTGGCCATAACAATTGCGTTTGTATCTTGAAAATCACACTTTTACTTTTAAAAAAAGGGTGCATTAGTTTTTTTTTGCATTAAAAATGCACAACAAATTCATATCTAGAGCAGAAAAAGTGTCATTATAATTCAAAAAAATTGCGTTTTTATTATTGAAAAATAAAACCGCAGTTTTAATAAAGAAAAATAGCGTTTTTGCCTTTGAAAAATCGCACTTTAATACAGAAAAAGTGCATTTCTAAAACAGAAAAATTACACTTTTAATGCATAAAAAATGGGGTTTTATCATAGGAAATTTTTGGTGCAGCGAACCAAAGGTTTAGATTGATTGGGTACGAGCCCCTTTCCATAGGGATTTATTTTCTGACTGTATAGGGTACTGAGTTTAATTGAATTGAAAAAAAAACAACTGCATTTTTATCTTCGAAAAATCGCACTTTGAATGCAGAAAAATTGCTATCTTTTAAAGCTAAAAAATTGCATTTTTAGAGCACAAAAATCCAACTTTAAATGCAAAAAGGCAACTCTCCTTTTATATTTTGCAGATTCAGCTTAAAATTTTATAAAATTTCTGGGGATCTATCTCCAATATCATATATGTTTACGGGCAGGGGCGCCGAGAGCCAGGTCCGGGCCCGGGGGAAAGGCCAAGGCCGTGTATGTCATCACATTTAAGGGGGGGGGGAGAATTAATGGTCCTCGTTTTTACCTTAGCAAAACTGCGTTTCTACCATAGAAAAATTTAGAAAAATTTCGTTTTTGCCGTAGCAAAAGTTAGAAAAATTGCATTCTTAATATAGAAAAGTTTAGAAAAATTTCGTTTTTACCATAGCAAAATTTAGAAAAATTTCGTTTTCACCATA
>JAQGBW010004503.1:0-13660 GCA_034698625.1 Julus scanicus
TTTGGTTGTTTTATTATACAGAAGGGACTTGTGGGTATTGCACTCCTTTTTTTGTCATGTAAACACAACTACTTTTATACTTGGTTTAAGGTACGTTTATTTATCTCAAATTGAAGTACTTTCAGTGCTCATGTAACCGCAGTAATTGATATGTTGTTAATTGACCATAACATTATGTACCCTAATTTATGTATGCCACTAATGGCCCACTAATGGTGCAACACAAACGGTTAACCTCAGTTATATTTTAACCCGAAGTTAGTAAACCTTAGATTTTTAACCTCCGTTTGTGCAACCGGCTCTAAAGATCACTTGGGTCTCTACATAATGGTCCTGTTTCAATTACACCAAATGATTATGAAGAATATATTTTTCTTTCTTGATCTATCCTGATTACGGTTTGAATAATAATTAACGAAAAGATACTGTAGAATGGATTTAATCCTAGCTAAAATCCGATTAGGAAAGAAACTTTGAAGCTACTATACTGTTCGTGACGCATGCGTACATTTGTACGCAAGTTGAGCTGATGTATAGAAAGCTAAATATGTATATTTAGATTTTTACTTTCAATTTACAGTAGCTGTTGTTTGTAAATGTGTTGCCACGATAACACGAATTCGTACATTCCTTACTTTTCAACAACTTTGAGAGTAGTTCCACGGGTGCAGAGTTCACGATAAAAATGCAAATTTAGTGAATGGATAAGAGGAGGTGTGGGATCGTACCCCAGCTTGATAATACGTTCATTGAGTTAGTCACATCCGGGGATAAAACCCGTTTTTTTAACCGACGATAATGATAATAACTTAAGTCACCAGGAGCGCTGAAGTCAAGACATGCTCGAACACCAACTACATTATAGGGTTCAAAACCCAGAGCAACAGAGCTCAAAGATCATAATCTTGATTTTTTTTTTTTTGCATATGGTTACCCCCAAGTACCCAAAGAGTCTATAAGACAGCACAAAAAAACTGGAGATAAGGGTGGAGAAAAGGGGGCTACTCAGTCTACTCAGAATAGTTTAGTTTTTGAAACTGGGCAGTAATGGCGGTTTCAAAGGTCGGCTTCTTTTGTAAAGATTTTGGAGAGTAGAAGACCCACCGAGAAGCGGTCTGTTTGTACTTTAAGACTGTTTGGGTGGGTCTGAAAATGGGATTGGCAATTTTTTTTTTTTGTTAACAATTTTCTAGTAAGGAAACGGAAACCATAGCTATTAATTTTTCTTACAAATTCTTCCAGTATTCACAGTTAACGTTGTGTAAATATTCATGCTAAAATTACTGGGTTTTTTCAGAATTGATTCCGGTAAAGTGTGAATCTCAGATTGACATTTTTTTTGTCACAAATTTCAAACTCACGGTGCAATTCTTAAAGTTTTCGAGTACTTGTTTCTGGTTAACGTGGTGGCTGTCATGAAACATTCCTATAAAATTATACACGATTAGATTTTATGAACACGTTTCATAATCCTAGACATGCAACAAATATGGATATGGAATTTTGTTTCTTCTTGGGTGGTTTCAACCTGATATTAGAAAGAAAAAAAATTACAGAGGTCGTCCAATCCAGTACTTTCGTTGAAATTTAATAGGGCTAAGAAGCACCCTTCAACCTCATGAAACAATTGAAGTTTTATTGCCTCTTTGGTGCATCTTAATGATCTCTCTAAACGCGTTGTAAAGAAATTTCGTTGGGGAGAAAAGTCAGAAAGTCTAAGAAAATCCAGGTTCGTGGGAAATTTTCCAAAAATTAGGATATATCAGATGACAGCACTTCTGTGGTGGAAGATGGTAGAGAATACCGCTATTTTGTTATTTTAAAGTATTAATATAGACATTAACCAATGTTAATCCAACTACAATTTATAGTACATAATGGTGGACAACAATTTATGTTAAAAATTGCTAGACATGGCTTTGAAAGGAACATTCTCGAATTAACTATGGAAATATTTTGACTTGAACATCCGTTTAATCTCAGATTAACTTTTACTTTATCCATGCCGCATCTACTACATGTAGTATATAATGCACCATCAATATATTCACGGGATAGATTTCATCCTATAAGCTGAAAACCGAATTGCATAAATTCCATCCAAATCGATTTTCAGCTATAGGTTGAAATCCATTCCGTGACTACAGCTGTTGCATCTTGCGAAGATTATAAGATCCTGAGATAGCATACGCATGGTCAGATTTAGCATGAAAATATCTATCTTAAGTATTCGCAAAAACATCTCGGCCAATATGTAGGAGGAAAAAAAAGCAGTGGCATCTTTATTGCTTTTCTTGTACTGATAGGACGTCTTTTGACAGATATGTTAAACGAATCTTGCCATAAGTCAGTAAGCTTTGGCCTTAAACATTTAGGAGCAGTTCAAAGAGAAAATCTCGCTGTTTTTCTCCCTCGAAAATCCCATTTGGAGTGACAATAATTGATCGTGAAAGATGGCTCGGATTTGCCATTTCTTACGCTTTTCTTAATGTTTATGAGTCTACAATTTCCACCATAAACACTTCATAATTCCCTTCTTGTCCTCGTACATTTGCCGCCGCTGGTAGGAGCGCCGCGAGTCTGCTGTAACCCAATATTCAATCTCGGTTATGAGATTCAGACAATAAAACAAAATTACAGACAGCAATTATAAATGACCACATCGTAAAAGACAAACCAGAAATGAAGCAAGATTGTTTACTGTCTTTCTAGCAGGGAAAATGGATCCCTGATGGTCGTTTTTCTATACAGGGTGACCCATTTTTGTTGATTATTGTTTATCGCATAAAAATATGGTTAAATATACCTTTGTTAATTCGAAGCTTGTTTTATGGACTAAGAAATGTGACGTGTTTTTGTCTATAAACGTTGGTAACATGTTTTATGATTTTAAAAGTAATCATAAAACATGAACCATGTAATTAGCAAGATTATTTTGTAGGGTATAATTGTGATAGTTTTTTTGCTAATTGATATATTTATTGGTTTTTCCAATCCCCAATTCATGTTTTTTATGCATAAAACCTTTTTTTTTGTATGCATGTTTTGTATATAATTTTCTATAATTTTTGAGAAATTATTATATTTTGAAAATTCATGTCTGAATCTGTATGTAGATTAACATATTTAAAGATTACACTTTAAACTAAAAAGTAATATATGCACAGCGTATGTATCTTGTAAACAACAAAGGGGTTATTTATTAAAAACACTATGAGACTCAGCTCATCACGTCTTATTTACATATCTTGTAAATATTTTAATTTAACAAACACTTTTTTTTTTTTGAAATACCATTTTTTTAAAAATTATTTTCATTTTTAATGAACATTTCGTTACTCATGATTAATTAGTTGAAATTTATAAAATACATATTCGTGATACCGTATTTTTTAAATCGTTTCCACCGCATAAAAACAAAATTGGTTGAAACGTCTTCACTCCATTTTCAGGAAGATTAATTTATGACTAAATGAATTAGGACTGGGAATTGAATTCTTCATCGTTTAATTGAATAATTTTGAACGTATACTTTTCTGCCCCTTTTGTGTTTTCTGTTCGCTTTTGATTTTCTTGGTTTTTGAAGCGCAATCAAACGCTGGTTTTTTGTCACTTGTTTCTCCACGCAAACAATGTTTTCGTGCGTCGGTTGGGTCACATTAAACGTTGTCGAATTCCCCAACCGAAGCTCAAATTTCTCGTTTTTGCGAGGAGTTTTAACGAAATTACAGAGTGAGGAAATGCGGACAGAATGTCGCCTGGATTGACAGCGCCTCATTTATATTGGCCCTCCATCTTAACAACATAGGCCTAGCTCAGACTATACATAGTAGGCTTACTTCCTCAAACACTTTGCTTTCTCTTGTTTATACACCAGGGCTATAAATGGATTATATTGTATTGCAGCCGTCATGAACGAAATGCTGGGGTGCTCGAAAAATACCATACTCATAGATTTTCTCAATTGCTACATTTTTGTGAACTCCATGAGGTAATGATTTTCCAAAAACTCTTAATTTGATTCACTTTTTTCTAATAGTCATGGACTTTATCCATCCTAAACACCAATTATTGACATATTGTACCATTTTCATCATATCATTGTTATTTAAAATTGATATAAAGCAAAATTTTAGAAATGATCTAATTTTCACACAAACTATTTGTTTAATGATAGCGTTATCGTTATAATTCACATGTACTGTTCATGTTGACAATGGCGACATTTTTCATGACCGTACATCATAACAGTTGGGGCGAAATTTTGTTTTTACACGAAGATAATATTTTCAACAAGTCGCTGTTTTTTTGATAATGTTACCATATCGCCAAAATGATGTTTACAACGGTAGCATTTAACACTGCTATAACTGACAGGGTATTTTATTAACAAGTTTATTTTCCAATTATTCACAGAATGTCAAATCTTGTTCTCATTTGATAATTGCAACATTTTCGCCATGCAGTGGTGACGTTTTCCAAAAACATTATTTTGACAATAGTAATATGTTTACAATTAATTGTATTTTAAAGTATATGTTGTCCTTAAATAAAACAGAACAGACTACAGCATGCATTCTCAACAAACAGGAGAAATTGAGGCCGTTGACGTCATCGTACAGTGATTTTAAACAGTTTTCAGTGAAGTTTCGAACTATTTTTAGAAAGCGGAAGTTTGATAGTTCTCCTTTAATTCGGCGAATTTATCAAATGTATCGTGTTAAATTCATCTCTGGTTCACTTGGATGTCAGCCATGTTTACAACGAGCTCTCCTCTATTGGTACTAATAACCTAGAGAGGCCTGTACAAACAACCAGGGTAACCTCATCCACAGTATACTAGTATATACTTTTACACCTTATTTTGCAAAATCTAGCATATACCATGTCTCGAACCGTGTAAAGTGGTTTTAATAAAACGTGTACTTGAAGTACAGTTTTATTTGAGTGAGTTAGTGTTTTGTTTGAATAAAGGATCAACACTTTATCAAAATGCAGTCATTGAGTCTATTTTCCAAAAATCCATTTAATTAAACTGTATATAAATCTCCATTTATAAGAACGATTTTATATCATTTTTAAAATAACACGTTCGATGGAGGTGTTTTACCTAACACAGGGTTGATTGAGAACATTCGAAAATCAAAACCTAAAATCTGAGCTTCCAGTTGTGTTGGCAGAAATGTTTGAAATACTGTTTTGACATCTCAAATGTGTTGTTTTTACTAAGGCTATGTAAAGTGCAAATCCGTTTTAATAGTGTGAGGTTTTGATTTTTGTATGACAACTCCAGAGAGGCCCGCCTTAGCCCCTGGCCACGTCCATGTTTTGCTGTCCAAAACCGTATACGTGTTTGTACACCAGGGGGTTTAAAAGGAAAAAAGGAAAATGAGGGGGGAAATGGCGCTGTTTGGGGAAATGACTAATAAGGGGCATCTATTTGAAGCAGCTCGATCGATTTGTCTTCGCCTTCTGCGCCTAGATAAGCGCCAACTGAATACCTGCTTGCTATTGGCCGATTTATTGGACTCCTCTCTAAGTTGGGCAAGTGTGAGTGAGATAAGTGTGTGCCCATGCCAAGTCGAAACTATCATCTGTTTCTTTCTTGCAAAGCTCAAATGTGATAAAACACTGAAGGGTGTGGAGCAACTCCCTCGGGCTCACTGGTCAAACCAGCGAACACGATCCACTTTTGATCAATTTTTGAATCTGGTTTTCTTTTTGGAACAATCTGATAGCAGGTAAACCCCGATAAAGGCGGGAATATGGGTTAAGAAATCCGCATTAAATGGGATATACTATGCTGTAAAAATTGTTTAGAAGCCTTGACATCCTTGAATTTTTTCCAGAAAATTACTGGACATCTTGATAAGTGTTTGAATAAATATTCCCTGTTTGTGTTTATCAAAATGTAATTAAATGGCGATGAAATTATATTAAGGAACACGAAATATGTTAAGATGCAGCTAATCTTAATGTTTAAATCTGTAATAATTTTATTCCGATTTGTTCAGAAAAATCAAGATGGCGTTGTGATGGTGGTACTAATCTTGTCAATGCAAATTTGCTTGTCATCCATAGTTTAAACATGGATCAAAAGCGAAAAAACATGGAAACACGAAACATGTTTTAAGGAGCATGTTTCGAAAAGCAATTTTTCAAAAGCAGACACGTGATCGAGCAAACTTTTATTGCAAACATGTTTTTAAAAAACTTGCTTGTGTTTTTGTTGGTCTGTACGTGGCTTAAGACGCTATTTCCTTTGTCTTCAGGAAGGAATTCGCAGGGTTTTTTTGTTTTCTTCTGATGTCGATGAAATGAATTGATTCCAACAACTGTTGTGGCTCCTAGCTCAAAAAAATAAACAAGAGAGAGGGCGTTTTGTTGGTGTATCAAATCAACATAAAAAGCATTTACTTATCTAATGTTACTCGAGGCATGACGGAAGCTTATTTGTTTAGTGTTTGGTTTTTCGTGTATAAATAATGTTCAGTTCATTTAAATATGTAATGGCACCGCGTAAGTCTAAGCGCGTTGGAAGGAAAACCTCAAGGGATAATAACGCGCAAATTCAAATTTTGTTTGGCCGAGTTTAATTGAAATCGTAATTGCGAGCTATAGGACCATGGAGATTGGAGAAATTGCAACGAATGCATCAATTTCAAAGCACTGGAAACCTTGCTTTTGCTAATGTAATTTGGGAGCCTTTCGAGGATAGCTTAAATTTAAAATTCATACAGATTCACTGAGATGGTATCAAAACTGGTATTTGAGAGGGGGAAAATACATTTCAATAAATATGCTGGACAGAGGAGAGCATTCTTAGTCAATCTCAGCCGCCAGGGGGCGTGGGGGGCCATTTCCTGGCTTGAGCACTTTAGCAGAACTGCTCAACCGGATATGCGTCACAGTTTGGTACACAACAAAAATAGTTTAAGCCCTCCGCACACTAGACTCACTTTTTTCCGCTCCTTGCTGTATGTTTGGCATGCCGATGAACGGTATTGTGCGCTGAGCGCATAACTAGTGCGCATGCGTGGACCCAAAAACCGTGCGCTATATATATATACCAGCTGATTTTACGTAAAGCACGTCTAGTGTGTGAGGGGCTTGTACATTGTTCACCATTAAAGTCAGCTAAATGATAATAAAGTAAAAACTGAAAGAAAAAAAACCAGTAGAAAACTTAATTTTTAAAAGTATATAAATGCAAGCAATGGTTGCCAAAACAAACCAGGCGTTATGCATATAAAGTGGACCCGCCCCCCGGGGTTTATTAGAGGCATGGTTTATTGAAGACCATCTAGGTTATTAATAATAGTATGTACGACTAATAAACTAAAGAATTACAAGTTGGTTAGAATACAATCTATGTTTGTGTTTGGAAAATTTCTAAAGTCGGTGAACTCATGACCCCACTGCCAAACGCAATTTTGGTAGGTATTCACCAGAGGGCGCCGCTTGGCTTTTATGAAAACCCAGGTTGACCTTCCCACAAGGAGGCTGCGATGAACAATTCAACGAGGAGGTCTACAAACAAATTCGTTGACCTTATTGTGTTTTTTGGTAGGTTTCGAATTGCCAATTTCCATTGTCTGCTATCGCGTGCTGCTTCTGCGGCATGGTAAACAGTGGAGCGTGTATGCATATGTATATATTATTTAATGTATTAAATATGTTCTCATCGAGTGCTTTTGAGTGAAGGAAAGCAACACCAAAAAAACCAGCTGTTATTAGCAGCAAAATGAAGTTGCTGATATCCTCTTTCTTGATGCGTGGTCTGGCAGGAAACGGAATAGAATGCGTCTCCGCTTACTGTATCTTTCATTCAAATGTTAAAAAATGGATTAGGTTATGGATTAAACGTTTCAGTGAAATTGTGGAAAAGTGTATATAATAGAACCTGTCTGAAAGCATATTCGTGGGACCGGTGAAAAATATGCTTTTAGACAGGTTCATTTATACACGGGTACAAAGTCGGGACAGGCACATTTTATGCTTTAAGAAAAGTTATTCATTTAGACAGGTTCTAATGTGCCGTAAAATGTGGATATTTTGGGCCAAGCATTGTTTTGGCCAGTTGGAATGTCTTGAGTGGGTTGCAATGGTACTTTTCCAGTACCTCTTCCGTAATATTGCGGTGACTAACCGATATTCTAAATTATATGCTTATTCGAAATTACGGCCATTTTTATTCGGCCACCTGTTTTGTGTTTTCGGTAATAAAGTTAAACTATCTTCTTGGGTGGAAAAACTAGAACTGCTCTTGCTAAAACAGGTCAATATAGCGATTCTTACATGACTGCACGATTTATTATTCATATGAATATCACATTTATACTAAAACTATAGTCAAAGTTAGTCGAAAACCAGACATGGGCGGTCCCCATAAAGGGGTAATTTTGGAACAGAAATGGATGGGAATATCCCTGCACCTGTAAATAGGAGAGTACAAAAATCATATTCGGAAGTAGTAGGGATGGTTCTATTTGACCTAGGGAGTTATGGGTCGTAATCATTGAAAACTTGTTCAGGATGCCAAAAACTGGCCCAAAGTATCGACATTTTACTGTCGGTATTTGTAAATATTGTAATATGGCTACAGTGACCACCATTTTGTGGACTGGCAGTAAGCAAAACGTAGTTTGTCACAGCTTACTGTAGTCTCTGTTATTTCCCTAGTGGCGATTGGTACCGGCGTAGTAGAACTTTAGAAAGATTGAAATGAGTACAGTATTCACCTTTTTTACTGACTGGCTGAATAAGGGGGTTGACAGAAGCCCCTCGCCCTAAATGTCCTCGTTTATCCCCTAAAACCTGCTGTTCTGGGCAACTCTTGTGCTACCCTACTTGTACTATTTAGGAAGTCTCGATAACCTTGAGTTTGTAAGCTGAAACCCACATACTGCATTATTGTAAACTAATACATAATTATATTCTTAAAAATAAAAAAGCAGTAACCTAGGCCTATTTAAGCAATTTTTTTCATTTAGATCTGGCTGTGAATTGTAAAACCCTTTTTTTTTTTCGACTTAGCATACATAAATCCCATCGTTTCGCTTCATTTCCCATTGACAGGTTTTTCGTAATTTTCCTTCAATAACAGACGTTGGCAAATTCTTGACTGTAGTGATGAAAACCATGAAATCGTCTGCCTGTCTGTCATACATTTATGCCAAGTTTGATTTATGACTGCTAATAATTGTTATATGTGGGGTGAGCGCCGCCTGGGGTCCAAATTGAAAATTATGCCACGAAAAAAAAATTCTGTTTGATGAAAAATGGCTAGATGTGAATGACAAGAACTTGAAACTAAACATCTGTTATTAATTTTTGTGTGTTAAAACAACTCGTTACTTTTAATTAGTAATAAGGCAAGTAGCAAGTAGAAAAGCTGGTTTTAAATACAATGCATGAACGACTAATATGTTAAATATAATTTCATTAAACTTAATTTTTATATAATCCTTTTTAACCGGCTCTCCGGGTTAACCGGCGGTTTCAGAAGGGTTTAAATTCAAATTCCCTTTCATTTTTTCAGAGAACATAACATGTGATCACATTAACTAACGCTTATGAAGATCAAAAGTGTCCTCGACTAAAAAAAAAATTCAATGCGATTTCCTGGCCTTTTAATTTAGTTATTAGTAGAAGTTTATTTTACTAAACTACTAGCATTGTGTGAACCAGCCTTTAACTAAGCAGGCAAATAAACAGGTTTGAACACTTTAGTCGAGTGCATTAGCTGTCACTCGGCTGTGTCCGGACACTTATGAGCTACTGAGTGGTTAGTAGTTAGTTAATTACGTCACTAGACTAACATACTAGGCTAGTGTGAACCAGCCTTTCAGGTCACTTTGTGCACAATTATATCGACATGAATAGAACCATGCAATTTTCCTTATTTTAGAAATATTCATAATGCAAGAATCAACTGCATGATGCATTTGAAAATAATGCTAAAATGAAATGAAACATAAAAAATCGATTTCGCTTTTTTCTCAGCTATTTCTCAGCAGCATTTTAACACTTGAAATAATTGGTTTGTCGTGCCAAAAAGGGCGTTGAAACTCGCGATTTGACCTATATTTCGCTCTTTTATTGACCAAAAATGCGGAACTTGGACATCAGTTAAATGGAGGTGAGCCGGCATCTAGATAGGGAAAAACAACGCGGAAGAAAACTTTTGTTTTCCGTTTCTTTTCTAATTTAAATTCGCGATAATTATCAGTGTTCTGCATTTCCTTCCAATCTAGAAACACCATTCACCGTGATGTCATATCTCCAAGTTGTACAATCAGAGCGTATCGTTTAGGAACATAACATGATATACCAATGGCCTCCACCTGGTGGCGCCGTGTGAATCTTTGTGGTTATATTTCATAAATTACACTTTTTTTCCCTTCTATATATATATTATTTCGCACAATATGCATGGCGATGAATATTTGTGGAAAAGAATTGATGCATGTATTTGCAATAATCTGTGGTTATTTACTATTTCTGCGTGGGCAAATCTTCTCATCGATATAAATATACTGTATAGGCGGTATTGATTTTAATACTATAAATATGCTAAAACTCGATTATCCGTGTAGGCTGAACCTTCCGAAAATTCCGATAAAATGGATGGTATAGCTGTTATTTAAAATATTATACTAATATTTCCCCAATTTGCAGAGTATTTTATTAAATTTAATCTTAATTTCACTTAAAACAAGGAAATATATTAAAAATAAAAATATTTCTCTTAGAAAATCGTAAGGTTTGTAAAAATTTAAAATAATATATTCCGGATAATGGAACCAAATCTGGGAACGTTAATGTGGTCTTACGATGAAACTGTTAATATTAACCGGCTTGTCCTGATATTCAGTGTATATTTTGATATAAATTTTTAAATCTACCTTTAATCGATTATCACGTTGTTGAAACAACTTAAGATCCCTACTTGTGGTTAACCCTGAATCTTCTAAGCTCGTATTCTCAATATACCAGATTTCGCTTAATTTTGTGTATATCTAAGCAACAGCTGGCTAAAAGTAGCTATAACTCTAAATAATAGACCCAGTTTTTAAAAAATGGGGAAATTTGAATATTTAATCAGCAGAAGTCCCTTTTAGTTTTCGACAAACGCCCCTTGTAGCATCGACTACCTACGATATGTTCAAAATCTTCTCATCCTTGAATATTAATTAAACTATTAACCTTCCTTTAAAAATGATATTTAACGTGGGTTGCAGAGGAAAGTTTTCCAAACATTGTGAACGGATAATTAATTACGAAAACATTATTTTTCAACTAAATAATTGCCGGTGTTTATGCATCGGCGAATCCCTCATAATTATACGCTGGTAACGCGTTGTTATTTATCATGATTCGGTTGCACAAACTCAGATTAGTCAAATTGACGATTAAGTATTGCGTTGTTCTCTTTTAACGGATTGTTGCTTTAATCAGGGATTGATAGACTTGGTAATCAGTGTATGTGTTTTAAAGCATTTCTTGTAAACTGCGTTAATTACAAAAAAAAGTAATTATCCTTGTGTAACTAGCTAGACCATAGTGCCAATTTTCATCGTTTATTTCAAGTGTCTACCTTATCACAAATTTCCTTATAAAAAAACAATTTTAATAAAGGTAATTAGGCCTTCAAGTTCGGTTGTTACCAGTTTTTTACTTCTATATTTTCATCAAAGCGAAACCCAAATTTTTAAAGAAAATCGTATCGAAAAGCATTTATTTCTTGAAGGTGCTACATGTATATAATTATCTGTAATAACTAATTATACTGTTTAGGAATTTAAGGGGACTGATAAGTTATTTAATAGCTTAGTGGTGGCGTGGTTATAAGATATGACATTTTTTTGTTATAAAATTGAATAGCTTTGAACATTTTAATGCTGCTCATATTTATATGAAAATCCAAATATGATTCGATGTTAGGTTTCCTAAAAAGCAAGAAATATATCCAGCGTCGAATTCCCATTAAACAAATATATTATATGAAAAATACGTACATTCCAGAAAAACTAAAAAATCAAAGAATTTGCGAATTTTTATTATGAATAGGGAACACTTAATTTTGCTGTATGCTAAACTGCAATACTAGTATACAATTCATATTGTAATATATGGTCCAAGAAATATTTTAATACTTTATATTTTTCGTATAAAGCGTGTTTATAGGGGGTTCACTTTCCCGTGTAAGAACAACAAAAACAAGGCGGGGTTGAACGGGTTAATAAAGGGTGAAGACCAAAAACAGGTTTTCGCCCATGTTTTAGTTTTTTGTTTTTTTTTGCAAATACATTTTTGGCTATTCCATACGCGTTAATGTCCCTATAAGGGGCAAAACAATGTGCCTCTGGCTACCAAAATCTGACCAAAAATTGAAGTAGCTCCCCCTTTGAACGGTGACCGAGCAACCAACATTGGCCTTTGTGTGTCTGTCCGCTATGGCTTTTCTGGGATGGGTTAATAATGATGGCAGTGCTGCAGACGGGAAGGGAGAAGGTACATTTGCCGGGCCGAAGGGAGTACAATGACCCACGACACCGAATACCCCAAAATGGATAGAAGAGCGAGGGTACAGTATTACCCCCTCTTGCCAAGAATTTGCCAAGGTTGGATGATTCAACCCACTTGCCATTTCCGACACCCACACGTTTGGACACAGAACCCGTTTTTCATTTTTTTTTCTTTCTCAAATGTATTAAAAGTGATGTGTAAATGAATGTACACGCTGGGGTCATACCAATAAACCTACAGTACAAGGGTCAAGCCTAAACGATGCATCTCAACGAAATTGTTCCAAACACCCTGGCTGATCCACTGTTTGGGTCCTCAATCCCTATTATGAATCTACATGTTCTTGGAATAGTTTGTTTAATTGGTTATGCCAAGGTGTAAAGCTCCATGTTCCCATTATCAGGAATAAATTACATGTATTTCTTATGTTTTAGGAAAATAAAAAATAATTAGTATTCATATTAATTAATACTAAAAATTTCCCATCATAATGTCCAGTGTAGCATTGTTAATAAGCTTCAAACTATTATTACAGTGTAGTAAAAATTCAAATTAATAACTTTATGCTTCCTTATATTTTTCATACTGTATACCTTCAACCTTGATACCTATTCTTCACTTTTTTCCTCAAATTTTATGTATTTTTTTTAAAGCGTTTTGTTTAAGTTCCTGTAGGCATTTTTATCTTATGTCTGTACTCCGTTCGAAATCCCCATAAAAACAATGTTGCTGAAAAAATGTATCCTATTTATAGCCCGTTCAGACAAAGTTATCTCCCATATGTACAAATGTTTGCTGCCACATGTATTACAAACCAACAGCACTTTTCTAAAATTATATTTTAAACAGCTTGCTCGTGGAGGGTGTTTTGCCCAAACGTGTTTTACATTCGCATTTTACAACCCAATTTCCATTTTGAAACAAAAAAAAGTGCGGCTCCATATTTTCTCCAATGTACCTTATCTGAGTGACACGCTCTTGTCGCCATCTTGGTAGTGACAAATTATATTTTTTTCAGCAGTTTGAGGCATTCATACACAAGGTGGAATTTACCGACGCCGATGGTCGAGTGGGTTACGTGCTTGCCTCTCGATCCTAAATGCTGGGTTCGCTCCCAGGTCGAGGTCGG
>JAQGBW010004504.1:0-13655 GCA_034698625.1 Julus scanicus
AAAAAGGATTTTTTTCTGCAGAATTTTTTCTGCAGAAGTTTTTTTCTGCAGAATTCTGCATGGGTTTTTCACATGGGTACTAGAGTGGGGACTTCGAAGGACCGCAGATGCTTTGAGGAAGCCCCAGTTAAGTACGGCAGCAGGAAGGGCCTTTGTTACTGGGTCCTAAGGGATGCAGTTTTAGTTTCCTTATAATCGGATATTAACACCAGTCAATTGTAAGAATAACTATTAAGGAAACATCCATTAAAGACGTCTTCGATTCTTTGACTTTTTTTGACACCTCCCTCCCCCAGGTCTGCCAACGTCTGTCTTTCACGACCCTTCCTTCCCCCTTCAAAGACGTCTGATTCCAAAGCAACATTTGCGAACTTTATTAAACAAAATGCACAAATAAATGCTACTAAAAAATGGGGGGTAATGTGGCCACTTTACGCGCGTGTGCGGACCTGTGCCTGGTACCAGACACACAGGTCCGCACGTAAGCGCTTCTACATGAAGCACGTATTAATTAAAAAGCGCTTCTACATACGTCTGTTTTCCAGACCCCCTCCCCTATGTCCCGAAATGTCTGATTTGTCAGACATGCCCCCTTAATCGCAGACGTCTTTTATGGATTTGGGACATAGTCGCGCAGGACTTCAAAAGGGCACAGGATAGTTGTCTTAGCTTTCGGCTGTGAACAAGACCTTAACTGTTAAACTCCGGAAGCAGAATATTGAAAATGGGACACCAGGAAGTGTTTGTTTAGTGGCGCAAGTATTAAGTTTTGCTTAGGGCTCCTTTGGAATATCTGGAGTTAGGCACTTGCGAGAGAGCCCCAAACAGTTTTTTTCCCCAGTAGGCCCAGTTGTTTATATTGCAGAAATTCCAATAACTGCTGAAAAAGGGATTCGATGCGGTCACTGGAAAGCGCACAACTACTTACCCTTTTCTCCTTCGGCAGTGTTTCTGGAAAGTTGGAATAAAGGTACAAGACGTTGATGACGGCCAGAATCAATGCCAGAAGTGCCGGGACGATGTAAAACTGCCCCGTTTGAGTTTTCGCCCATATCGAAAACATGGCTCCCGTTACGGGACCCACGATGAATCCAACGGAAAAAGCAATGCCGATCAAAGCCTGAAATCGAAAAAGGGGAAAATGAAGGAAATTGAAGTTGCGCTAAACCCACGTTGTTTCGCAAACCCGTTAAACTTGCCATTCCTTTTCCCCTCGTCTGGAGACTGGAAACATCCGTCATGATGGCCGTGCTGAGACTGACGTTGCCGTTACTTATTCCTCCGATGATCCTGGCCAGCACGAATATGGAGAAGTTGGAGGACAAAGCCCAAACTGAGTAAGCCACGGCTTCTCCGGACTAGGACGTAAAACTTTGGATTAAAACTTACGGAACGAGACTTCCCGTAAACGGTGGATTAGATAATCCGCTTTTACCATGCACAATAGCAGTAACGGTCTTCGGCCGTAAACATCCGAAAGCGCCCCGATAAGAGGAGACACTATGAACTGGAGGAGGGAATACAGCGAACCGATAAGACCTGGAAAAGTACGGAAATGTTGCTCTTAATTTACCGTTATTGTCAGAAAAGCAACAGACGCGTACAGGAAACAATTAACGAAACAGGAAATGTGAAGAATGTTTTTTGGGAAATGGATGTTTCTTAGAAGAAACTTACGGCCCGAGATGCTACAACTAATTTTTGACAACATCCTCGAACGCACGATTCTTACCTCCGAACAAAACGGTGTTAAAACTATCGGGAGCTCCGACCAAAGCTTGGAAATATGTAACTTTTTTCTGAAGATACGGGAAAAGTCCACCCTGAAATCAAAATAATGATAGTTTAAGGATAAAATGCATTTTGAAATAGTTTTGAATCTTTAAAAGCTTTGAAGATTTTAAAACCACTGTTTTTCTAAAAAATTACTGGCAAATTTAAACTGCTTTTTTTACGTACCGATGTTTCCAATTACAGAGTTTTTGAAATGACGGCAACGGCACTGTATCATATTTTTTACATGAATTTTACAAATTTACAATCACGAATGTTTGAAATTTACCAAAATTTAGTAAAAAATGTCTCGGCAATTAGCATTCACTTACCATCATTTCACTACTGGTTTTGATAACAATTTTGCAATATAATAAATGGTTCCGAGACCGCAGTAACTTATACATTTCGGGAAAATTTACTACAGAAGTATCGTACTGTCTTAACTATCGTAATTTCAAGACAGCACTATATTAACTTGTTGTGAGAAATTTTGCAAAGATTTCAGAAATGCTTTACACATCATTTCACTACAGCAGTAATTAATTTTTTAATCATTAACCGTGATTTCACGGCGCTACATTTCGCAGGAATTTTTCAAAATTTCAAACACGCGGTTTCAAAAGACGATGATGACATTTCAAGACAGCGTTACTTGAAACAAGAAATTCTGCAAATTTTTCCAGGAACTGTAAACTTTTTTTAAATTATACCTTATCGTTCTGTCGGTAATAATCCAGTAACGATGGAAGCAGCGGTAGAATCATGGTGAATGCCAACAGATCGATGAGTAAGGAGATGAAAATGACCCTGCTGACTCTCTGCCGAAGGGCCTCTGGATCCACGGCCACTCCACCGTTCTTGGCGAAGGAGTTTGCGGCGAGGTCTCCACCTTCCGCAACTACGCCGTTGGATCTCAGTCCGTTCCGCTTCATCTTCTGAAAAAAAATCAAACGAAATCTGTTTAATACGAGCAGAATTTAGGTTATCGGAAAGATAGTCTCATCTCTAAATACGGTCGTAACGGCACGTTTTGATTATATCAAATCGAAATTTTGAAACAACTTTATCGCTGTTATCGCAGTTTGTCTACATTTATATTTGTGAAAATTTCAACGGCACGTCTTGCCGTAAATCATTTTCTTGCCTCTTCTTGTAGCAGTTTTTGTCTAAAGACAAAATGGTTTTTTGTAACTGTGGTTTTTAAAATGTTTCACTCTGCGGTGTTCGGTAAACTTTTTTACTGAATTTGTTACAGATGTTTAGTAAAAGAGATTTTTCTGCAGGAAAAGGTCTATCTTTCTGTAATAAATGTGCAATATTTCTGAAGGAAGAAGTGAATTTTTGCATTATGAGTGCAATATTTATGAGTTTAAAGCGGAATTTTTCTGTGGTGCGAGTGTACTTCTTCTGCAGTAAGAGTGCAATATTTCTGCAGTAATTGGACGATTCTTCTGCAATATGAGGGCAATATTTCTGTAGTAACTGGCCAATTCTTCTGCAATATGGGTGCAACATTTCTGTAGTAATTGGTCGATTCTTCAGCAATATGAGGACAATATTTCTGCAGTAAGAGTGCAATATTTCTGCAGTAATTGGTCGATTCTTCAGCAATATGAGGGCAATATTTCTGTAGTAACTGGCCAATTCTTCTGCAATATGGGTGCAATATTTCTGCAGTAATTGGTCGATTCTTATGCAATATGAGGGCAATATTTCTGCAGTAAGAGTGCAATATTTCTGCAGTAATTGGTCGATTCTTCTGCAATATGAGGGCAATATTTCTGTAGTAAGAATGAAATATTTCTGCAGTAATTGGTCGATTCATCTGCAATATTTCTGCAGTAATTGGTCGATTCATCTGCAATATTTCTGCAGTAATTGGACGATTCTTCTGCAATACGAGGGTAATATTTCTATAGTAAGAGTGCAATATTTCTGAAGTAATTGGCAGATTTTCTGCAATATAAAGGCAATATTTCTGTAGTAAGAGTGCAATATTTCTGCAGTAACAGTGCGTTTTTTCTGTTGTACAAGTGCAATATTTCTGCAGTATTTGTCTATTCTTCTGTAATAAAAGTTCAATACTTCCGCAGTAACTGGTCTATTCTTTCGTAATAAGAGTGTAATATTTCTGCAATAAAAACTCGATCAATCGCGGTCATGAGATGGATTTCAGCCTATAGTTTCGAAATCCATTCCGTGACCGCGCACACTTATTAATTCGGTAGTATTTTTGATAAAAAATCAAAACAATCCGTAATCGATATTATGTGTTGAAGGTCGGATGAATGAATTTCCGCATAACGGTTTTCACAAAACATTCAAAGTTCGTGTTTAAATAAAAGTGTAAAGTTTTGAATGAATTACAAAGTTGAAGCTCATAAATCATGCTTTTCAACACAATGAACAAAAAATCATACAAAGTTAGCAAAGTGCAAATTTCGCTAAGCTTTCGTTTCAAAATGTGAATTGTGCGCAATTGTGAAGCCACATTTTGTGCAAAAATGGCACAAACTTGCGATTCTTTTATACATTTTGTAAACGTTTCACGTTCGATGATTAATGAAACGAAGCATTTTGGATATAGTTGCCACCAACATTTAATGTTGGATTTGCTCAAAATATTAAAAACATTTGCTCAGTTTATTCGAAGTATTTGCTCAATTATAATGTGAAGCATTTGCTCAACTTGTTCACAGCTTCTGATCAGTCATTTTCGCGGAATTTGCTAAGCTTATTTAAAGCTTTTGCTCAGAATAGTAACAACATTTTCTCAGTTTATTCAAAGCATTTGCTCAGCTAATTTGCGACATGATTTGCTTGAAAAGTTCACTCGTATAGCATTTGCCGAGTTTAAACGAAGCATTTGCTCAGTTTGTTAGAAGTATTTGCTCAACTTGTTCGCAGCATTTGCTGCAGTTTACTCAAAGCAATTGCTCAACTTTTTCCGTCATCTGCTAAGTTCCTAATTGAGATTTTATCAGTTAAGAAGCATATGCTCAGTTTATAAACAACATTTGCTTAGTTTGTTAAAAGCATTTGCTCAATTCATTTGAAGCATTTGCTCAACTTTTTCCGTCATCTGCTAAGTTCGTAATTGACATTTTATCAGTTTAACGAAGCATATGCTCAGTTTCTAAATTAGCATTTGCTTAGTTTGTTCGAAGCATTTGCTCAGTTCATTAGCAGCATTTACTCGGTTTATTAACTTATTAGTAACATTTGCTCAATTTCTAAATTATGAACTATTAATTAAATTGTAACAGATGTTACGAACAATGCAAATACACATATGGCACAGATCAACATTAATTAGCCAAATAAAATAAGATATTATTATAAGATATATAGTGCGGTCATGAAATGGATTTCACGTTTAAGCCTTATCAAAATGAACTAAATAAACGGTAAAGAGGCGTGAATTTCGCTCACCTCCAATAAAACTAGGACATTAGCTTAGAAAAAGGTCATTAGCGTGACCACGAACAAACTTCAACTTGACCCAGTTTTTGGTAAATGTGCTTCCATATCGTTCGGCAAGCTTTTTTACATTTTTAAAACGTGTGAAATTAAGGGTTTTAGGGGAATTAAGGCCAAAGATAACGGTTTTTTTTTGGAAAAATTTCAACTTCTCAAAAACTCATAATTTCATGAAACATTTCTTCATAACATTGGCAAAATTCAACTTTATCAAGACTAGCAATTTTGTAAAATTGTAATTTTTCAAATCTCACAACTTTTCAATTTTCAATTTCTTAAATATCTCAATTCTGCACAATTTTAGTTGCTCAAATGTTACAATTTGTTGAAATCTCATAATTTTGGACAATTTTAAATTTATCAAATATCGCAAGTTTACAAAACTGTTTAACTACTGACATCTCGCAATTTCACAAATGTTGATATTTAAAACAATTTACATTTCTCGAATATCGCAATTCTGCAAAATTTCTAACTACTACTCAAATTTCACTCTTTCTAGAATCTTAATAATTTTTCAAAATTTTGTTTTCTTGGTTTTAAATTTCTTAATTATTGCGATTCTGCACAATTTTGGTTACTCTTAATTTTCTAAAATCTTACAATTTGTTTAAATCTCACAATTTCTCAAATGTTGATATTTTTTAAAATTTACATTTATCAATTTTAAATTTCTTGTTCTGCACAATTTTTATTACCCAAATATCCTAATTTTTTATTTCATTTTCTCTAATCTTACGCAATTTTGTAATTTTCCAAAATTATTTTTTTGAACTCACAACTTGTTTCTGTGTCTTGACCTGGATTTTGAAAAACCCAAGTCATGTTTTAGCTAAAATCGTGTAATTAATCATCGATTTAAATCGCATAAAAAACAATGGATGTAACACACTGTACCACAACCCTATTCTTTTCTTCAATTTCCGCCTTTTAATAATTACAGTGCCAAAAAAAAAAAAAACCGTGAAATTAAGATGACGTCATTTGAAATGGGTCCAAATGACCTCACTTAATACGTACTATATATATATGTTAAACAAATCTATGAAATGACGTCACGTTGCGTTGTAGTCTGACAAAAAAACGTCACATGTTGATACGAATCCATGACAATGACGTCACTGTTTGCTACAAACTTACAAAATGACGACACTTTGTTACAAACTTGTAATATGACGTCATTTCATGCTACAAACTTGTAAAATGACATCACGTCACGCTACAAACTTGTAATATGACATCATTTCACGCTACAAACTTACAGAATGACGTCATTTTTGCTAGGATTTTAGTAAACAACCTGAAATGCCATTATCAAATAGCCCCATGGGGACTTATGGTATGTCAGAAAATGACGCCACGCTGCTGCCACCTGGCGGACGCCCCATCCCTATTTTACCCCCGTCAGGTGTCTGACCCGAGGGTCGCCCATAAAACTCCCGAGGGTTTTGACCCTGCCCCCCATAATACGAGGTTTTGGTGAACGACCCCCGGGCTTCCCCATACACAAAGGGTAATATCACTCACATCGATCCTGGTAGCGGGACGTCCCATTTCAAAAATTCAAATTTAAAGTAAAAATAGAACACAATATATACAACAAGTATTACTCACTCGGTCCCTATTTTAAGCCTTTACGACGGTCGAAGCAAAAATGTCTCGACTTACGACGTTCCAAAAGCGCGAACCACGACCGCGAACGCAGGACGAGTGGATAAACACCTTCAAAATAGGGGAACCTGTGCCCGAAACAAGTTGACCACCAGGTGGCGCCACTTCACACATTTAGGCCTTTTAAAACTAGGATTCCGGGTCAACCCCATAACGTGTTTTGCGGGTTTACTAACCCTAGGGGCAGCTAAACGGGCATTGTGGCGCCATCTATTGACATGGTTTCGAAACTTGATTTTTATAGCGCCACCTGGCTCGTAGACTAAGCGCGTGCTAGTAATCCGCAGTGTGGCACCTGCGCGCTTATTAGCTTATTGGCTAATAAGGCGGGAAATAGGTTTTTTTGGGCAATAACTAGATATTAATGATATTAGGCTTGAATTTTAAGATTCTGGAGTAATTTTTGAGCCAAAATGCCGTTTTTGCTTACTTTTTGTTCTTGAATTTTTTCACGGTCACGGTTGCGCCATCTATTGACTTATTTTTAAAACTTGGTTTTTTAGCGCCACCTGGCGCGTAGGTGAGGCGCGTTGAAGTAATTGGCAGTATGGCACCTGTGCGGTCATTGGCTTATTTTTGGATTTTTTATTAATAAGGCAGAAAATAGGTTTATTGGTAATAATTAGATTTTTATGATTTAGTCCTGCATTTGGAGTTTCTATAGTGTGTACAATGAGCGTATTATGTTCAAAAATACCGTTTTTTTCCTACTTTTAATGGATTTTTTTGTTCGCAGTCACTGTGGCGCCATCTATTGATTATCTTTTAGACTTGGTTTTGCTCGTAAATGAGGCGCGTGCAAGTTATTCGCAGTGTGTCACCTGCGCGCTTATTGGCTTGTTTTGGGATATTTGATTAATAAGCCAGAAAACGGATTTGTTGGTTAATAATTAGATTTTTGTGATATTCGGAGATTCGGAGTGTATAATTGGTACATTTTTGTGCTGAAATACCGGGGGGGGGGGGGGGGGGGTTTGCAATTTTTTCATGGATTTGAAGTAATTAGGGATCTATGACAACCCTTCTTTCCCATCTTTCCCAGTGAACAAATAAAAAGCAAATCACTTAGGTCTCTTCTTTTCAAGGGTCCTTTTCACCTGTTTTAATGAAATCAGTTTCAAGTTTTTCCACCAGAGAGGAAAGCGTGGCACAATAAAAATGGCCGCCATTTAGAATATTTGTTAAGTAACCAGAATATGACTGAAAAAGCCCCATTAAAACCCACTTAATTAAGACATTCAAATTGGACAAAACGATGACTGGCCCAAAGTTTGCATCAGGGGCCAAACTGATGACATGTTTGATGTTTCAACATTATTCCGCGGCACACCTGGGACCCATTTGCGGCACACCACTTGTATTCGCATTTTCCGCCTTTTTTGTGCGTGTACCTTTGGTTTGCTACGGCGCTCTTATCTGTAGAAGTAAGCCCGATTCATGTTGTATATACAAACAATACAGCCATGTAGGACCTAAGGCGCTTCATGTCCATAAATGGCAGATTTATTGAATTTGAAAAATTGTAACTATAGCTGTATAGTTTATGGGCTTATATACGCCCATATCTATGACGTCATATATGCTTTTTTTCAAACCTTGACATGTTTTGTTTATGTCTGGTTCAAGTGGAATCCAATTAGACAGTTCTGAATGAATTTTCCTCAATTTGCATCCAGTTTTTACATTTCATCATCATCGTGACCATTATCGATATAAAAAAAAAACATGTAAAGAACAGAAGGTTAGTGTTAACAAATGTTGCGCACGTGTACATGTAATACGTTTTAACACGGATTATACATGACCATATTCGAGATAACGAAGGCGATAAAGGAGACAAATTGACGACATTTTAAAATGGAAGAAATCGAGACAATTACAAAACATTAAATTATACATGTTCGCTTCATTTTAGGATGTAGAAATGCCATTAACATGTTTTATGGCACTTCCAACATTTTTTCTGAAGTTTCTAACATGTTTGCTGACATTTCCAACATGTTTTCTGAAATTTAAAAAAGTTTTCTAAAATTTAAAAATTAATTTAAAAGTAATTTTAAAAAAATGTTTTGTAATATTTAACAAAAGGTTGTCTGTCGTTTTCAACATGTTTTCTGACATTTCCAACATTTTGTATTTCTTATATTTCCAACATTTAAATAGTTTCTGACACGGCAAAGATGTTTTTCCGACAGTACCAAATGTTTCTGACGCTAGCAACATGTTTTTCACTTTTACAACATGTTTCACTTTTAGAACATGTTTTCTGTCATTTACAAAACGTTATGTTTCTTATATTTCAAACAAATATATAGTTTCTGACACTACAAACATGTTTTCTGACATTTCTGTCATTTCCAACATGCTATATTTCTTATATTTCCAACAAATATATAGTTTCTGACCCTACAAACATATTTTCTAAAGCTTCCATCATGTTTTCCGAAATTTCCAACATGTTTCCCGAAATTTCCAACATGTTTCCCAAGGAAACAAACATTTTTTTCCGACATTTCTGTTATTTCCAACATGCTATATTTCCTATATTTCCAACAAATATATAGGTTCTGACACTACAAACATATTTTCTAAAGCTTCCATCATGTTTTCTGCCGCTACTAACATGTTTTCCGAAATTTCTAACATGCTTCCCAAGGCTACAAACATATGTACCGAGGCTACAAACATGTTTTCCGACATTTCCAACCCCGATACATCCTCGATTATCCAATCATGACAATAATCGATACACATGCATGATGTACAAAATTTGTCCTAAAAATGTTTGCGCTCGCCTCTGAAAACATTCGACTCCGCCCCCTAAAAGCTGTCGTGTTTTGCGCATGCGCGTCGTTTTTAAGTGCCTGAAGCCGTCCCTGACAAGGGCCAAGTGTCCCTTTGGGGATATCTGGCATTATATGGCTCGTTATATGGCTGAATTGTTTGAGGATGTGTTTTGAGGATGACCAGCTCTCGATTTCACGTACCATGTAAAACTACTTTGAAATTAGTTTATATAAAAAACATGTTTCTCGTTCTTGTTCCCTTTTCAGCAACGTTCGTACGGAATGGGTCTCAGGAGCGCCATTGGACCAAAAATCCAATAAAATTTTTCCTTTCAACTACTTTGTTACATTATATATCCTTCTACCATAAATAGCAACTACATAAAGTGCCTTTTGTAAAATTAAACGAAGATCGTAAAAATGTCAAAAACGTGGAAACTTTGGTCATCCATATCCAGGACCGGAAGTGCTCCCCATGGACCCGAGAGATGACCAATGTCCGCGATACTATACCTTATTGGATAACAGACTGTTGACCCTATATTTTGTTTCCTACGAAATTGAAATTTTTACACTCGTTAGACAATTGACACTTTTTTTTTATTATTGTCCTTTTTTTATTATTGTCTGATATTTGAATTTTAGATAACGATAGATCTGGGGCCCATTCGAGGCCCTAGGAATCGTAAATTCACTACCTTTTTTTTTTGGTACACGCCTTGTCCATCTGAAAAACAAAGTGTTTTAGGAAATTATGGGTAATCCCACCTAGGGCCATAAAGATGGCTGCTTTTGACATTTCCTCTAACCAGATTTGAACGCCGTTTCACAATGGCCCAATATATAGAATGGACAAATAAGGTAAAATGTAAAATTTGCACACCTCGTAAATCGTGGCTACATTCGAGTATTTATATGACCTCAATTTCCATAACATTTTCAAAAACATGGAGGAGAAAAAAAAAGATGCGTGGACAGGGTGGAAAAACATTGATATGGCTTAGGTATTAATTTTAGTGAAGCTAACGTGTAGTGCAGTGAAGCACGAGTGTGTTGCAGCAAAGCATTTGTGTATTGCAGTGAAGTTTATGTGTATTGCAGTGAAGCTTCAGTGCCTTGCAGGAAAGCTTCAGTGCATTGCTGTAAATGTTCTGTGCATTGCAGTGAAGTTTACGTGTATTGCAGTCAGTGCCTTGCAGTAAAGCTTCACTGCATTGATGTAAATCTTCTGTGCATTGCAGTGAAGTTTACGTGTATTGCAGTGAAGCTTCAGTGCCTTGCAGTAAAGCTTCAGTGCATTGCAGGAAAGCTTTTGTGCATTGCAGTAAAGCTTCAGTGCCTGGCAGGAAAGCTTCAGTGCATTGCAGTAAAGCTTCAGCGCCTTGAAGTAAAGCTTCACTGCATTGCAGTGACGTTTACGTGTATTGCAGTGGAGCTTCAGTGCTGTGCAGGAAAGCTTCACTTCATTGCTGTAAATCTTCTGTGCATTGCAGTGACGTTTACGTGTATTGCAGTGGAGCTTTAGTGCCTTGCAGGAGAGCTTCAGTGCATTGCAGGAAAGCTTTTGTGCATTGCAGGAAAGCTTCAGTGCCTTGCAGTAAGGCTTCTGTGCATTGCAGTGAAGCTTTAGCACCTTGCAGGAAAGCTTCAGTGCCTTGCAGGAAAGCTTCAGTGCACTGCAGTAAAGCTTTAGTGCCTTGCAGGAAAGCTTCAGTACAATGCAGTAAAGCTTCAGTGCATTGCAGGAAAGCTTCAGTGCCTTGCAGGAAAGCTTCAGTGCCTTGCAGGAAAGCTTCAGTGCCTTGCAGTAAAGCTTCAGTGCCTTGCAGGAAAGCTTCAGTGCGCTGCAGTAAAGCTTTTGTGCATTGCAGTGAAGCTTCAGTGCCTTGCAGAAAAGCTTCAGTGCGTTGCAGGAAAGCTTCAGTGCATTGCAGGAAAGCTTCAGTGCGCTGCAGTAAAGCTTTTGTGCATTGCAGTGAAGCTTCAGTGCCTTGCAGTAAAGCTTCAGTGCCTTGCAGAAAAGCTTCAGTGCGTTGCAGGAAAGCTTCAGTGCCTTGCAGGAAATCTTCAGCGCGCTGCAGTAAAGCTTTTGTGCATTGCAGTGAAGCTAACGTGTAGCACTATATGGGATATACTACGGCATATACACGCATATATAATTTTTCCAGCCGGTATTTTTCTAATATCGGTCCCATAAATGGTAATCCCTAGAGGTTTTTGGAATGGACCTCTATTAGCCATTGGTCAGCATCATTTGACGCGTCCAATGAATGCAGTAAAACATTAAATGAAGTTTATTAGCGAAGAATCGTGGCGCCAAATGACGCTTCTGCAAAAGGCCCTCTCCAAGGGGCTATTTGTGGAAAAACGCATTTAAAGGCAGCTTTCATCTAAGCTGAAAATGGCAATAAAGGACCTCTCGATTAGACCCAAAGGACACATTGATTAATGCGCTTTTGTATACAAATATACTTGTAATTATACATCAGTCGAGGCAATTATATTCTACGTGCCTTTTATACCAGTGCTGGACACCTGGTGTTGACACTGGAAATAGACAATTATATAGGGCCATATATGGTTTTTCTATTATTATTGTTGTTTTTATTAATTTAATTAATTTAGACTCACTTCCTTTTATGACATCTCTAAATCAAGACGCTATAATTAACTTTCTTTTTAATTATGTCTAAGATATATTTAAATATATGGTCCTATATATTTCTATATATGGCCTTATTATGGAACGTGATAGGGCATGTATAGTTGGTCCTGCATGTATATAATATTTGGAACTACGGAAATGCCATATATGGTCATTTATACAGGTGCCTCTTATTTTTTTCATAAATTTCATAAATCTTTGTTCGGTACACTTAGAACACCAAATTCCCCAAAATGGAATAATCAACGAGGTTCAATTAGGGGCTATTAGGTGGCCAAAGGGCATGTGGTATAAAATCTGGAGTCTTTCGATGGAAAAGTTGAACGGTTCCTCGGGCGGTGTGTGCCGGCGCATCGTCTTGCGGGAATACGAACAAGTCCGAAAATAGTGTATGTATATCTGGGAGAATTTGGTGCATAAAAGTGTGCCAAACTGTTGTGGTTAATGTGGACAAATCACGTGGGTTAAACAGTTTGCTTTGCAGGTCTATTTCAAATGGTGGTGGCCCTTAAAAGGGTAGTTTGGTTTTGGGAAAAGTAGCTGACAAAGTTAAGCTTGTAGAGTGAAGAAAAAACTGACCAAAAGAATGTGAGTCAGCAGAACCTGTTATTGTCAACAGGATTGCAAGATGATGCAATTGACCTTGATCCATGATTTGGCGCCTAAATGCCTCAGCAGATCATAGATTGGTGATGTCAAAGAGTTATGCCTAGTTCACAATGCACCGACCAACGTTGTCTGCCGGTGGAGGCAGAGCTTAATTTTTCGAAGAAAAACGTCACAGGTTTTGACGGCCGTTGCAGTCTGGTTCACAATGAAGAGACCGACGTCCAAACGTCCAAACGCCTACTAGGTCAGATCCGTCAGATCAGCCATAGCCACCAAAATATTTTCTGTCTCTAGGTGGCGCTTTAATTTTCTATCCATCTATCACGTAGCACAAATTCTTGATTGTTTGACCGTCATGACGTCCAAATTTTTGAATCCTTTCAAACTTTTTAAACTTTTTCGACCTAGTGGAAAAAGTGGTAGTGAGGTAGCAAAACTGGGCACTTGATTTCCCGCATTTTATGGAGGTGTGCCATAGGCACTTGCTTTCCTGCATTTTTTGGAAATGTGCCATAACCAAACCTAACCTAACCTAATTTACGACACAAATAATTGAAATTGAATTAGATATTAACATTGATGGCATTTCTGTGGTTAGGTTAGGTTAGGTTATGGCACACCTCCATAAAATGCGGGAAATCAAGTGCCCAGTTTTGCTACCTCACTAC
>JAQGBW010004505.1:0-13649 GCA_034698625.1 Julus scanicus
GATTAATTTATAGGCTTAAATTAATATTGTAATTAATATTGTAAATTAAATTGTATAGCTAAATGTTACTTCAATGTTAATAAAAATTTACGTATACCATCACACACTTATGTGGATTTCGCTTAATTGGGGCAGCCGCTTAATTGGGCCAAAACGCCTAAGTCCCAATGTGTCCCAATTAAGCGGAATCGTCTGTATTTCCCATAAAACTGAATAAGGTTTCACTTTGTCACTTACAATCATTATTCCGTTACCATTGGTATTTGATGTATTGTCACCATCTACCATCCACACATATGTAGTTTCAATAAAATTGATAAAAATTCATGGTATTAGCATGTTCAGCGTGAACAAGTCATTCTACTAATGACATGGTGCCACCTGGTGTCCCTAACACAAATTTTAGTGAGTGTTGAAAGACCAGTCCATATATATATATATAGATCATGATTATTATCAACAGCCAAAAGAATACAATGGAAGTTTCACCCATCAACAGCTGCATGGGAAGGTGGATGGTGGGAGCGGCTTATTAGACTAACGAAACAACTTATTAAGCGGGTGCTTGGATCCACGGGCCAGCTCCAAGTAAAATCCCTAAAGAAATCAAGATTGGCGATATTGTACTAGTGAATGCCGACAACATCAAATGAATAGATTTGCCACTGGCAAAGGTCCTAGAGGTTTGTCCCGGAAAAGATGGAGAAGTCCAGGTAGCTCATCTGAAACCTCGAAGGGAGAAACAATTTGACGAGTTAAACGTCTCTTCAAACTCGAAGTAACTGCAGAAAGACACTATCTACAAGCTGACCAGGTATTCAAAGTTCATCGTGGACCAGCAGAAGCCGACCATGAACAGGCTTTCAAAGTTAATCACGGACCAGTAGAAGCCGGCACTGAACAGGCGTTTAAAGTCCATCGCGGACCAGCAGAAGCCGACCCTGAACTGGGGTTCAAAGTTCAATGCAGACCAGCAGAAGCTGATCGATCTGACCAGGTGCTCACTGTTTATCGCTGGCCAGTAGAAAGGTAATCCATCGATTAGGCCAAAGGAAGGGGACGTTGAAAACGCTCTATGTACATTTTTCACATGTTTGAAGTATGTGCAATTTAAAAAAACTGTTATGTTCCCCTTTACCCCTAATCCCTTTTACATTATCAGGCACATGTGCATTTCGCACAGTGCAATACTGTCCTTAAGGCTCCTTCACACTTCCATGTTTTCACAACATTACGCTCCTTAAGGTGCCTTTACACTGTCACGTTTTTGCTACGTTACGCGCAAGTTACGCCAACACCCTACACATTGTAAAGTCCGCGTAACGTTAGACCTCTTTTCTGATTAGCTATACTGGCCGCACTGGCAGCGCCACCTAGCGATCGAAAACACAAATGGCCGAAAAAGTACTTGAGTGTCAAAACGCTCTATGCTCAAGGACGGACGCTCGCACTTGTAGCCAAGTACACGTTATATTTAATTTGAATAACTCGAAGCATCTTAACACCTATTATAATTAGTATTTGCTTAACTGTGTGAAAGGGTTTAACGGTTAGTGTATTTGTCACACTTTTGAGCTGCCGTGGGTAGCCAAACACAAACCACATGGCCGGACTATCTCTGCTCGTTGGATTTTTTGTAGATAGTAGGATAGTATTTTAGTAAGATAGTGTATTTTTTTCGACACAAACGATTTTCTGGTGACCAAAGCCACTAATAACAATACATTATAAAAATAAATAATCACTGTAATGTACCGAGTAGGGATAATACGATACACTATTAGGATACACCTGGGTAGGCAGGCATATTAACAGGCACCACGTGATTTAGATTTAGATTTATATTTATATTGTATTTCAGATTGACAGCAGTGTTTTCTTATATGCCGACATACTTTACAGGTTACTTCTGCTTGGAAATTATATACAAATTGAATTATTGTGTTAGACTGTTTTCTGGGACTGTTTCCTTAGGATAGACCATCTTAGGACTAGATCTCAGGTAATAGTTATGGAGGGTCCCTCCCTAGGTGATGTTACTCTTGTTGACAACGACAACAGTGCTTCTATCTGTTTTAAAGACCCAACAGCTATTGCGGGCCAACCTACACCAAGCATGCAATCGGAAGACTTCCCAGCTCTTCCCATGTGCATCCAAGAATGCATACAGGGCAGAATTGACACAAAAACACCTATGATCCAATGTGATTTCTGCAAACAATGGTCTCACCTGGCCTGTGTCAAACTCCGTAAATGTGATACAAAAGGAATGTGGAACTGCAAGGCTTGTATGGACAGGATTCGACAATCATGTGAGAACGCAGCTTCCAACCAACAAATGCTGGCAATCCTTCAGGAACAACTGGAAAGTCTAAGCTCTATGGTGAAAACCAACAGGAGGAGCTAATATCCCTACGGAATCTGTCTAGCGATGTCGCAATCCTGAAAGGCGAAAACTCCACTCTGTGAGAGCAGTTGGCTCTCATGAATAATTTTCCGAACCGAGAGCATGGACCCTCTTCAAACAAAGCAGCCTTAAAACATAATATTATCTGGGACAAAAATGATGCTGATCAAACTAAACCAAGGATACCACCACCAAGCCACACTGCCTCACCTACATCCACTTGGGCCCCAGCACGCCCTCCAAGACGTATATCAGCAGAAGAATACCAGATACCTGAGATATGCGTAAGACCAACCGGAGAGGAGCACACTCAATGGACAACAGTGCAATCACAACGGAACAGAAAAAAAACAGACAAGAATACTGCCGACACCTCTCTCCATGTAGTAAACGACTCCATAGGGAAGTATGTTGACCAGACAGAAATATGGGACACCATCAAAGGTTCAGTCTCTGCACATCTAGCTGCCAGGATAAATAACATACTACACTCCTGAAAAACGAATCGAAGATGCAAACACCAATGAATGGCAACCCCTCCAACATAATTATCCATACAAGAAGAAACTATGTGGATGCAGGCAAGTCTACAGATAGAATCACTCACGACATCATCACACTGGCCAAGGACATTCAGCAAGAATAACCTGAGGCCAAAGTTGCATTAGCAGGGATCATACAAATACCGGGCTGCCATCCACAAGGTAACCTGCAGATAAAAGAGCCGAACCTCTCTCTTCCAGATAACTGCCGACAACACAACTACACGTTCATTAATATGGATAGAAGATACTCTTTTCATGGAAATGCCCCACGCAGATACCTCTATGCTACCGATGGGATACACCTAAGCCGCACGGGAAACAGGAAACTGGCCTACACCTATGCCAACACACACCACTTCATGTTGGGGGAAGACACCAGAAGGGAGTTAATCCCTCCGCGCTGGCATAGCAATCTCTCAACTGAAGTCTGAACATCAGCACCAATTCACAACCTAAACCTAAAAGGCCAAGAAAATACAAACACACAAGAAACATAGACTTCAACATAGGGACCATTAACGCTCAAGGTATACGACACAGTTCTAAGGCACTTGAACTCCTTGAGGCTATGAAAAATCAAAAGCTAGCACTAGTGGCCATTACAGAAACACACATCAGGAATGACGAAACCTTCCCCCATATCGATACATGTCAAACTAAATTTTTTGGCAACAACAGGACAGATGGTGAAAAAACATTTGGAGGTGTTGGTTTCCTCTGTCATAGTAAACTGGCCCGTTCTCCGATAGACAACAATTGTAAGTAACATCTCTGGTTACATTGTAAGTGGAAAGGCACAGACTATGCCGTTGCCACTGTTTATATGGCTGTAGAGGGCAGCCTAACCGAGTGGAACAATGCAATATACCAATGCCTCACCAAAGACATTTTCTTCTTCGAAACAAAGGGCTAGAAAGTTGTGATACTAGGAGACATCAACGGCCACATCAGAGACCTGAACAATGTGGACAATGCTAATGGCATCAAACTTAAAGCTTTCTGTGAGGGTGCTAGCCTTGCGATTTGCAATCTCCTGGACTGTAGTAAGACAAAAACCACATGGTCTCGAGACCCCCTTAGCAGTTCCATAGACTACGTCCTGCTCTCTTAATGTCATATAGAGGACATAACAGAAATAATAATAGATGAGGAACATGGTTGGGGAGTTCCCTCAGACCATAATGGAATTAAAATTACTCCACAAACCCAAGATAAAAAGCTTCCAAGGGAGACTAGAAAAGTCAGAGGCGATAATCGACCTAAATCTAAGCTACTCACAGACTGTGAGAAAGCATGGGAGATGTACACATCAGCAATAGAAACCACGCCTCCCCCAACAGGTAACTACAATGACTGGAGTGCTTCCATACTAAAGGCAAGTAATACAGCTAACGTAGTGAAACCAATAGCATCACACAAAACAGGACAGGGAAGCCCAATATGGTTTACAGAAGATATAAAAGCCTCCATCAAACTGTGCCAACAAGCGTGTCGAGCCCATCGAAGAACTCTCCGGAGTGGAGACCTTGAAACTACACGTACTGCCTGGCTGGCCTACATGATGGAAAAACAGAAAACGCACTCCGCAGTGGCTAAGAGTATTGCCACACATGAAAGTAAACTGTGGCAAGACATACACAAAAGTGGCAAAGATAACTCGAAAAAATTCTGGAGATACGTAAAAAATAAACATCGGAGCTCGAATCCATCAAATGGGGAAGATCAACAGGGAAACATTGCTGACACTGAAAAAGACATTATAGAAAAATTTATACAATTTGGCCTACAATTCACAGACAACACAATAACACACGCACATATAGACCACATTGGTTCTAATGTAAGTCCAACCCAAACAATATTCTCCATGGCTGAGCTTAAGCGGGCCCTACAAAAACTGAAACATGGTAAATCATGTGGAGATAATGGTATACCCAATGAGTTTGTGAAAAAATTTGGGCCTAATGGTAGGGTGCCGCTACTTCAGACACTTAATATGTGCCTTCTGGACACAATTCCTGACAAATGGAATATGACCAGAATCCAGCTTATCTATAAAAGGAAAGGAAAGGACAAGCACAATATTAGTAGCTACTGTCCCATTGCAAAAGGCAGTTGTGTGTACAAGGTGTTTGCAAGTATGGTGACAATTTGGCTGCAGACAGAAATCAAAATACATGGATCTCTGACAGAATTCCAGAACGGATTTAGACCTGGATGGCACATTGGGGACAACCTCTTTGTTATCACACAGCTAATTGAAGTGGCCCACCGTAAGAAAAAAACCTCTGTACATGTGCTTCCTCGACATTAAAGGAGCTTTCGACAATATCAACCGTGAAAAACTATGGAAACAGCTTCAAACTAATGGTATCAGCCAAGACACGATTAACATTGTTCAAAAACTTTGCAGACAGACTAAATACCAGTTAAACTGGAAAGGCTTTCAGACCGTAGGCATACCAGCGACAAGAGTTGTTAGGCAGGGCTGCCCAATGTTGCCTACCCTGTTTCTCACTTATATTAACGAACAAGGAGTGCGCCTCAAAAACTCAGGGTTGGGATATGCTATCGGAAGGAACTTACTTCCATGTCTGATGTTTGCAGATGATGTTGCCCTACTATCTGAAGATCCCATTGAGCTCCAGCACATGCTGGTTATCAGTCATACATATGCTGATGAGTTTGAGTTAGACTATAGCATGGACAAATCAAAAATACTGATTGCTAACCGTGATACATCAACACAATCGTGGACACTGAATGGACTAAACATCGAAGTTGTACAATCCTATGACTACCTTGGAGTTACGCTAAATGGCACTAAGACACCTGGAAGCCAAATGATAGACAAGATCTAAGTCCAAAGCAAATGACTGGCTGGACTGGTTGGAAGGTAGGCCTTCCAAGTAATACGTGGTCCATGGAAGGGAGTGGGCGTACCCACACTCACCTATGCCAATGAGGTTCTTTGCATACCAAAATCACTACTACATAACCTCGATGCTACCCAACGACGACTGGGTCGAATTGCCTTCGGCGCAAACTCCTACACTGCCAACGAATCCATACAAGGTGAAATAAGGTGGTCCTGCTTCCTCTCTAGAGAAGAATCCTCCAAACTAAAGTTCCTTGGACATATTGGCCTTATTGATAAGACCAGACCAGCCAGACAGGTTTATGAATAACTAAAAGAAAATGCATGGGAACTGGGAACTGCAGGGTTCAAAAGGACAAAACGCCTACATGAAGCCCTTCTACCCAACCAAAACTTCGCAAGTGTTTCTATAAACCAATGGGAACAGATGGTAGATAAGGCTATTCAAAGTAAATATCTAGCTGTTTGGTCAAAAGCAATACAAACAAAAAGCTCTGGATGCAAACCCACAGCACGATACACCATATCTGTAGGGAATACATTTAAGACAACTCTATAGGCAGCAACCTCCTGTTTAAGGCAAGGGCTGGCTCCCTAGAAACCAAATCTAGAACCAAACACTGGAACAACATGGAGACTAAATGCCCAGTATGACTCGCCCAATTGAAGACGTGAAACATGTACTTATGACCTGCCCAGCTCTTGGCCCTGTGCCAGATAGCTGGGCTGGCAAAACACTGCCATCTCTACAAGGGTTTCACGAACATCTGAAAACAGACACCCAACTGCGGGAGGTAAAAGACCGACTTATAAGATGGCAACACCTTTGCCTTGAGCATTTTATTTTGAAGGAAATCCTTCCGATTGTCCCAGAAGCAACTACAACATATTACTCGCTATACACAGACTGGCACTTTGTGCTCATTGGCCTAATATATGGCCCTCCATTTGAAAGGAGTAAAAACATCTATCTATCTATCTGTCTGCTTTTTCCATCTCTCTTCCCATTGGCCGGGAAATCTCGCTTCCCCATTGGTCGAAATACTGTTTCTATTCTCCTACACGGCCCTTCGCGTGGTAAAGCTGTCTGCTAGTGACGTCATATTTCGCGTAAAGGCGGGTAGCGTAGCGAAAACGTGGCAGTGTAAAGGTACATGAAGTTTTGACGTCACTAGCAGACATCAGCTTACGCTTTGCCATGCTTTATGTACGTAAGGGCCACGTAAAGGCTCTTTCTATTCTCTTTACGTGGCCCTTACGTACCTTATGTGTGATGAAGCTGTCTGATAGTGATGTGAAAACTTCGTTGAAGTGTGAAGGAGCCTTTAGAGAATAGAAACAGTTTCCATTTCGACCAATGGGGAAGCGAGATTTCAACAGCAGATGTTCTTTATCTCGGCCAATGGGAAGAGAGATGAAAAAAGCAGACGTTCTTTTTCAAACCTTAGATATCGAATGTGTGTGTGAACACCAAACGATATTTCTGGATATAAACTGAAAGGTACAGTACTTTAACTATATTCTTGTTATACTGATAATTTGTAAATCCAAGCAGGTTTGTTAAATTTTGAAGGACTGGGAATGATTTGAAATGCTCATAACATCCCCATACGAATAATCCTGCTTGCGTTGATGGCGCTTCAAGCTTTTACATAACGTAGATGTAAGAATATGCAGGGTGTTGCTGTAACTTAAGCCCGCATAAGGCACGTAAGCACACTTAGCATAGAAAAAACGTGCAAAATGTGAAGGAGCCTTTAGTCTACTGCCATTCTGATCATTTACACTAATAACTACTTATAGTTGTGGAACAGATTTATTATCTTACAGCAGTAATGGCAGTAAAAACTAGCCTGAGAACAATGGCAGTAATTGACAACGAATATACAAAAGAACACTTATCAAAAGCGGCATAGCACATCATGCAAAGCAGGGGACGCTCATAAAGATACATGGCACAAGAAAGGGAAGTTCTTCATATATCCAGATTCCAGAACTCTGGAAGGATCAAGACGGTTAGTCTTCCTGACATCGCAAAAGATAGCGTGATGCTTAAGCCGGGTCTCCACCAAGAGTATCATTGAGTATACTCACGGTTTGTTGAAACAAATTTGCAAAAAAAGTTAGCTTACAAGTTTTGTTTCAGCAAACTTATGACGCATTTTCTACTCTAAAATCATGTGTCTAGACCAGCAGCAGCCGACCTGAAAAGAAGTTTCTTCTTTAATTGTAGGAAAATTGCTTGCAGGAAAAACACTACGAGGACCGAGATGCATATTGGTAAGTTCCTTTTTAATGATTAAACTTATGCTCAAACTTAGTCTTTGCACTCTCCTTGCACATCAGGGTAAATCCTGACCTGTCAGTGAACAAACTCAGAGCCGGGCGGCTCAGCCATCAGCTCAATTGAGACCAAATCTGATAGTTGCAGACGAAGTTCAAAAACACCGTGGATTACAAAAATAATGTTAAAGTCATTAAATATCTATATCTAAATGTAGATATCAATTATAGATGTTTTTAGAAATGTAGATATCTAGATCGTCTGCAATGCGTGAGTTTAAAAAATTGTGTAGATGGTAGCGAACCTACTTTGGTATGAGCACCATCAAAACGACTCATTTAAGCCGTATTCGGCTTCATTAACATTGTTTTGACAAATTGGTTTTCGGTCTGTGTTTTATATTTTGGATTTCATCCTCATTCCTCCTGATACTCTTGGTGAAGACCTGGCTTTAGATCATTGTAGATGCAGACTTTAACGGTCTTTATATCATAAATAATTCAGCTGTCTGCTTGACTGTAAAAGGGTGGCCACACAATTTTCATTTTGAATTTTCCTGACTTTTCTCTGACTAAATCCCAAAATTCCCTGACCTAAACTTATTTGGCAATGCATACACATTTTAGTCATAATGAAACCGTATAAAAGCACTTTATATGGCATTTACAAATTTTAGCAAGCAATTTCAAAGAATGTTAAAAACAGCATTTATCAAACTGAACATAACTGCAGCTTTGATTGTTACACAGCCAACTTGGCTCTCTTTTGGACAAATGTCCAATAACAGCATATAGGGAAAAAATGTTATTTTTGCTTACTAATTTTTCTGACTTCCCTGACCTGTGTAATTTACAGTTGGCAGGTGTTTTAATTGAGTAAATTTGTGCAATTGTACTGGTGTCCCATCAATATGTTTAGCACTATTTATTGGCCAAAAACTCCATAAAATGCTCATCCTTAGTATGCTTTTAATTTAATTAATTCCTACCTGAATGGCAATGGGAGAGGAAGAATGCAGTCGCCTTTAAACTCTCGCCGTCGAAGTAATCTACTGCAATGTTCACATATTCTTCCAAAATTCCGTTGAAGTTGTTCATTTTTCGAAGTGTTTAACAAACTTAGCGTGGCTGTAACGATAAATAAATTATACACAATGAGATAGACTTACATAGAGCGCCACACGTCCTATCTATGCCTTGTTAACCAATGAAGCGAATTGAACCTGTGGTAGCCATGTTGGACGAAGGCAAAACAGACACATACACTGAATAAGCGCATTGTACAAAAGAAAATGTTCTCTTGCCGATACTCTTGTTTTCATGTGAGTACCTGTGATTTTTTCATATCTTAATTGAAATTTGGTGTTTTTTTAGTGCATTTTGTGTATGTTTATGACCCTATGTGTATTTTTAGGCAAAATATGCAGTTTTTGTTGGGCCTACATCAGCCCCAATAGTAGTGGACGAGATGAGGTTTCATTTCACAGGTAAGTGAACAGCAAATGTACCACACTATGCTCTGTACACTTTACTTCAGAATGCTTCTTAATTTGAACAAATAGACAAGCTTTGCTTTCCACTGCTGTTCCATTTAAGTATTTCCAACTTTTCAGAGCAACTTTCCACAAAGAAGTGAAGAGCATATTACACATAGAGACTGTGTAAAAGGGTGCAACAGGGGCGATTTTACAGAATAACTCATATATTCAGAAATATTGTTGTACAACTGTGCATGTCAATCCTTGAGATTTTAGTAATAAATTATTGATAAATTTAAACTCACAAGCTGCAGCTGTCCTATCACATTACTCATTTTTAGGTTTTAAGCAGGTTTCAAGAAGAAATGCAGTCATTTTTTTAAACATTGAACTTAACAATTTAAAGCATTTTTGTTTGATTTTGTTGGCATTTGGGATGCACCGCCTGCATGCCCCTAGGGCCAATGGCCGCCGTACCGACGCCCTCATGTGGATTGAGGTCAAGCCTGGCGTCACGTCCTGGGACCTTTGTTCTAGAAGGTCCCTAATGGAAATTTCCTGTCTTTGTCTTTGTAACTTTTTGCTAGTTCTGTCTTCGTGCACGTTTAGGGTTTGTACTGGAAGGTTCTGCTGGCCAATGTGTAGATGTTTGCACATTGGTGAATAAAGCTTTTTAATAGCAAAGTTCGCGACTTCTGATTTATTCATTATGGGGTTATGGGTCCTGTGCGCGTCGCTATGAAAAAGTGAGTAAATTTCAGTGAAATTTAGTGAATTTATCGAGTTGTAGGAAGTCTATGCGTGGATAGGCCTAAACTCGCCACACCGCGTGTTCGAAAGGGCTAACAGAATCCCAAGCTAAGGGAACGCTGTAACTCTGTTCAAAAGGAGTGTTTTCAACCACTGGAACTGTTTGCTGTTTGTTCGGGCTGTGTTTCGCAGAACAAGTTTTTTATCTCTCCATTGGATTTCTACGGGACATCATGGGTGACAACAAAATCGAGAAGCTGAATGACACTAACTACGGACAATGGAAGATCTTCATGGAAGTGATCCTGAAACGGGATGAATCCTGGAAGTTTGTTGAAACCCCGAAGCCTGCCGTGATCGACGAAAAGTACACGGTAAAGAACGACAAGGCTGTGGCCCGTATAATTCTCAGTGTTTCGGGAGGGCAGTTGCGGCACTTCGCGAAGGAGCATCATGCCAATGAAATGTGGATTGCGCTCGCGGACGCTCATAAGAGCGAATCCAATAACAGTTTCTTCTTTCTGGCAAAGAAGCTGTTTTCCTGCAAGTTCGTCTCCAGGACGATGCAGGCCCACATCGACAGGATCATGGAGATCCGGGAGAAACTGGCTGTCGCGGGAGAAACGGTACCAGACAAATACATCGTTGCGGCGATGATAATGAGCCTCCCGGAAGACTACGGCCCGATGGTGATGACCCTGGAGGGTATGGACCGTTCGATGATGACCATTCGGTTCGTGACGAACCGACTCCTCGACACGTTTCTGCGGAAACAAGAAGGGATAGCAGAGGACAGCTCGAGGGTCGCCCTAGCGGTAGAGCCTTCCCGTTCCGGTACCGCCGGAACACAAGGATAGAAGCAAATCCCGGTACAGAAGAAGTTCAAGAAACCGGGAAATAAGAGCGAAAAGATTGCTGAAGCACGTTTGTATCACTTCTGTGACAAACCCAGCCACTTGAAGGCGGATTGCTTCAAGTACCGGAAGTACCAGGAGAACCAGTCGGCAGAAGCCAAGTTTGCCGCGAAGACGGGAGTTCAGGACAACTCCAACCGTCTCTCGTTTGTCGTGTCAAGGGAGGTCCCGGCCGAGGTGTCCAACGAGTGGATCATTGACTCCGGGGCAACGTGCAGTATCACCGGGAATAGGAAGTTCTGCACGGAACTTCGAAGCACCAACACGGAAGTTAAGGTCGCCGACCGTTACGCCATCAAGGCGGATGGAGTGGGCGAGGGCTGGCTCCGCTGTGATCTGCCGGATGGCGGAATGGATGTGACATTCTCCGGGGAGGAGTGCACGGTGCGACTGAAAGGGAAGACCGTGTTCTCGGCGGCCCGGCACGGTGCCCAACTGTACCGGCTTAAGGGGGCTCTTTGGCCAAACACAGAAACGGCAGCCGTTGCGGCCACCGCACCATTTCAACAATGGCACCGGCGGTTCGGACATCGGGACCCGGCTGCCATCTGACGTCTTCTGAGGGAGGATCTTGCTGACGGCGTGGAAGTCACCGGGGAATTCGACAACTGTGCAGGCTGCGGAAGCTGCGCAATGGGCAAGCTGTCGGCTTGCCCCTATTCCACCAGTGTTTCCCGTGCGGAAAGGCCCATCGATCTGATCCACAAGGATGTGTGTGGACCGATGCAGGTGGAAACTCCGAGCAAGAACCGATACGCCCTCACCTTTACAGGCGACTACTCCCGTTTTACAGCAGTGCGTCTGATAAGGGACAAAAGTGAGGTGACCGCGGTGTCCATCGAGTTCCTGACGAGAATGGCGATGCAGTTCGGCAGGACGCCCAAAGCCATCCGTTCCGACAACGGTTGGGAGTATCTCTCAAACAAGCTAAAGGCTTATCTTGTCCAAAAGGGGATACATCACCAGCTGACCATCGCCTAAACTCCGCAACAAAACGGCGTTGGGAAGCGGAAGAATCACTCTCTTGTCAAGAAGGCGAGGACGATGATAATCGACGCTGGATTGCCGCTGAAGTTCTAAGGCGAGGCGCTCGTAACTGCCGCCTACCTGCAGAACCGTCTCCCGAGCCGAGCAGTAAAGACAACGCCGGTCCAACTGTTCCTGGGGTCCAAGCTGAGGCTTGACCACATCAGGGTGTTCGGATCGAGAGTCTACAGCGTTGTGCCAAAGAAACTACGAAAGAAGTTCGACAGCAAGGCCAAAGAAGGGATCCTCGTGGGTTACGACGGTGACTCCAAGGGATACAGGATTCTTGATGTCGACACAGCAACGATTTGGAAGGCGAGGTCCGTGAAGATTGTGGAAACGGCCGAACGAAGTTCCGTCCCGGCAGTTCCGGCACAGCCAGAAGGGGGCACACTCACTGTCTTGAGGGAGGGTGAGGACTGGATCCCATCTTCATGTGTTCCGGGACAAGAAGTTGGTGAGCCCGCTGTACCGGGGGTGGTTGAGGCCCCTCCATCCGTTCCGGGAGAAACATCTGTTTCCAGAGGATCAAGTACCGTCCCGGTAGGTACAAGTACCGTGCCGGTTGGTACCGCTCCGGTGGGTACAAGTACCGCTCCGGTAGGTACCGCTCCGGTAGGTACCGCTTCGGTGGGTACAAGTACCGCTCCGGTAGGTACCGCTCCGGTAGGTACCGCTCCGGTAAGCACCGCTCCGGTGGGTACAAGCACCGCTCCGGTGGGTACAAGTACCGCTTCGGTAGGTACCGCCCCGTTAAGTACCGTCCAGGAAACTACCGCTCAAGGAACTACCGTTCCGGGAGGAGCTACCGTTCCGGGAGGAACAACCGACTCGGGAGTTTCGGCTCTAAGACATTCAACGAGGGCAAATTTGGGAGTCCCACCACTGCGGCTGACGTACCTCGTGGAGGCCGGCATGGCTTGCGAGCCAACTAGCTGGGAAGAGGTAACTGCCATGTCCGACCGGGAACGGTCGTTATGGACGAGGGCAGCGCAGGAGGAGATCAACTCGCTCCATAAACACGACGTTTGGGAGCTGGCGGATCTGCCGCCGGGACGACGAGCAATTTCCTCGAAGTGGGTTTTTAAGGAGAAGAGAGATGCGGAAGGATGCATCCACTCCTACAAAGCCCGTTTGGTGGCCCGAGGGTTCACCCAGAAGTTTAGACGGGACTTCGAAGAGACCTTTGCCCCCCGTGGTAAAACACAAGACAGTCCGGGTGCTCCTGGCTGTCGCGGCGGCGAAAGGTTTACACGTGCGGCACCTGAATGTGAAGTCGGCATATCTCAATGGAGAGCTCACGGAGGAGCTCTACATGGAACAGCCGCCCGGGTTCGCAGTGTCTGGTCAGGAGACCAAAGTGCTACG
>JAQGBW010004506.1:0-13649 GCA_034698625.1 Julus scanicus
ATTTCCCAACGTCTAAAAACCTAAAATCGGAGTTTTAAGAATATTTGACACATTTACCTAAAACGAATTTATTCCGTTGACTTGTAGCCTATAGCGTCAATGGATCGAATATCATGGAAATTGTGACCTGTTTTTTTTTGTTGCAAGATCTGCATATTTTGCATTTATATACCATTATTCTTAAACTTGCTTAGACACTATAGGCCTGATTGCATGCCGCAATATGTTTGCCAAGTAACACGAATGGGTTTACTTATTGTGCACAAAAGGGACATAACTCACATTGACGATTTAAATAGCCGCATTAACAAGCTTACTTACGATGGCGGTGGATTCCCAAGGGATTAGCAACTGTATTTCCGAAATTGACGTTTCTTCTGCATCATTATGACATGTGGCACGATTGATTGCTGCCATCAGAGTTTTGGGATTCGTTTAATTGAAAGTCCTGCAGAAATATATCCGCGCTCTTTTGAATTATTCTAATTCCCCGTAGGTCTGAGCGTGCAATGCATCACTAAACTTATCTCCATTCGGATCTCTCAACGAAGCAAACGCAAATTTAAAAGCGTGCATGCTATGTCGCTTTACAATCCTTCACGTTTGTCCAAGATTCCCTCGTGGTGCAGCAGCCATTAAGCGTCACCTTTGACCCCAAACTGAGCGGCCCTTAAGATCAAACGAGGATGCGGCTTTCGTTCTCATAAATATATGCGTCAATTAAGAACCAAGAGTGCCTTCACTTCTCTAAGGAATGGTCACCATTTTGGCAGAGAATCTCTCTAGATTAAAAAAAAAAAAAAAAAATGCAGCGAGTTATTTTTAAGATCTTCATTAATTTTTTTTGTTTGTTTTTTTTTGTGTTTTTTTGGTTAATGCTAAATACATAATTTTAGAAGTTTAAAAAAATATAAGAATATAATTTTACATAATGTTTTCCTATGTATTAATCCCCTAAAAACATTGTTCACATATAATTGTTTAGACCTGATCCGGATTTGATGAACAATTGATAATGGATTGGATTTCTAACTGCATGGTTAAAAATTGAACTGATAACTTTACAAAATCTATCCAAATCGATTAAAATATGCATATTTTCATGACTTCGCGAGGATAGATAGCGCGAGATTCTTTCCAAAATTGTTTTTATTCGTTTAAAATCAATTTCATGAGTTTGGCTAATAGCTGTGTGATCAAGCAATGGATTTCAGCCTTGTTAAAAAAATATTTGGATGAATTTGTGCATATACGCATGCGTTCGCTTCAATCAGCCGATTCCAACTAGGTTGAATAATGTACATTTGCATAAATTCTATCCAAATCTGTTATCCCCTATAGGTTGAAAAATAAGTCCAATTCGAGCTCACATCCAACTGTTTTTAGTTACATCAGGTCTATTCGTTTCACCGAAATAAATGTTCGCGTTTCATTTTAATATTAATATTTTCGACTTAATACTGTAATATTTTATTGTTTCGTTACATGCAACAGTAAAGCTATATTGAGCCTGGTGAGCCGACAAAAGTTCAACGATTCCTAGAGCAATATGATAAAGTTATTATCCTAATTACGCGTTTTGATTTCATTTAATACCACAGGCTTAAACTAATCCTAAATAAATTTCAGCACTCAAGAATTAATGCGCCAAAAATCAGCAAATGCATGCGCTTAATTTGATTTTGAATTGCTCACGTCACTGCGATTCAACTACCCAGATTGAATTATAATACGGGGAACGTTACATTAACGTACATTCAAGTTTGATTTTATCGTTTCTGAATGATGCTTTTTCATAGTTACCAATGGTACATTTTCACAGCATTGAAACGAAAGTCGAAATAAGATATAAGGGCTCATGGCGGATGAAAAGTAATTGTATCAAATAAAGTGGATATTGATGTTATTGGAAATACTGCGCTCACATATTGGTGTACCTGAAGGCATCATAGATGGCGCTGGGATGCTACAACATTATATAATATCTGCCTGCAATTCAATTCTACACTTGCAATATGGTATATAATGCCACAAGTATTCCCAGTTCCAAAATTAAACTTTTGTTAATTTTGCCTTAATTTCACCTTAAGGTAAGTTTAAATCCGACATTCGCAATGTTCCATAGACTTTCAGTTCTGAACCATTAGCTATAGTCACGGAAATGATGAAAAAGATTTTTTTTAAAATCAGTGGTGGACCAAGTCTAAATAGATTACTCTTACTAAAATGTTTAGGTATTTGTAAAGAATTTTCTGTTTCTTGTTCAAGTACGCTTTTGGTATAAAAGATGTATCACCCAATAATTTCAAAAACGTTGATTTGGGTATCAATTAATGTTGTGTGCCTAATGTATCAGAAATTATACCTGCTTAAGGTTATTTATTTACATTAATAAGTTATTTTACATCCGGCGAAAATATTACTTATATTATGTCATTAACATTTTTCAGTGTCCAATCCCTGGCTAATTTGCCACTAGCTGAAATCTCGATTTGGATATAATTTTTGCCAATTGGTTTTTCATCTAGGATGACATCCATTTCATGACTATACAGTCTACAGCTATTGATAAAAATCATGCTTGATCAATATGATGGCATGTGTGTTTGGATCTTTATAGTTGTTTTGAACACCTTCCTATGGAACGTTCCAAACTTTGTCATTTTCGGTCTTGTTTTTGGTAGGCATTTATGACAACCTTCTCGAGATAAGAGAATCGTTTTCGTCGTGCCCTCTTAATACGGTTTCAGGTTTTGTTTTTTGCGTTTTTCCTTTTATGATATCATAAAAGTGAGGATGGACTATCCTTCGGAGACTTAATTCGGCTCTCGACGACTTCACATTTAATACAACTTTGGCCTTTTGTAAACTACCGTTTCCATAATGTAAAATTTCGCTCGGATTTCACGCGTTTAAGACTCCAGGATTCCAACGAATGCTTTTTTTATTTGCTCGGTTGAATGTGCTTTACATATTGAACTCGCCATTTCGCCTTTTTTTACTAACGTCTAGATCCCATCCAAAGTCTTAGAATTGCTCTATCATCTTCTGTGGATTATTGACCTTTAAGTCTTTTTCTCCCCACATTTTTCCCCCAATGTACAGTATGCAGCACTGAACGGCTATTTCCACGAGCCTATTGAATTTTGGAAAACTGGCGTCTTGTTATGTGCGCTTGATCATAGCCACCTTTGTAGATTTGGAGACTCTTGATGCTCGCCTCTTGCAGTTTCACGTGAAATAAACTTTATTTTCTTCATTTATAGAATTTAAAGAAGATATTGTGTATTGCTAAGTTAGGCATTCCATTTTTTATACGCATTATTGAACAAAAATTATAAGGTTTAATGTCAGGTTAAGTCAAATTTTCGTTTTCTAAACGGTTCGTAGGGCTCAAAAATCATGTCTAATTTATACTAATTTCCACACTAAACATTTGTTCTCAACTTCACTGTGCTTCAACATTAACAGTGGTCACGAAATGGATTTCATCCTAGCTGAAAACGGATTTGAATAAATCCTAGCTTTCTCCCCCCACTACCCCCTGTCTCCATGGTGTCCATTTTAGCCCAAACCCCCACCCCTCATAGACGTCCTTAATTTTTTTTTTGAAATGTAGGGTGTCCAAAAAACTGGGTGGAACATATAAAGGTCCGTCCTGTAAATTTCATGCAAGCATTCACCTCGTTGTCAATACAGAACATTTTTTTCCATATTTTTCTGATTAGTGGAAATTTCCTGACTTCGAATGGAAATTTAAGCATATGATTGGTGTTTAACACAAAGTTAAGCATAATTCCCGACTTTCCCGAGGTTGTAAAAATTCCAGCAGATTTGGGACTGGGTACACATTTCTTCTGGTGTCCATTTCCCCTTTCACTCATGATCTTTAAAACTAAATTAAACAAAAAATTCAAAAACTGAAATATTCCATCAAAAAGTCCAGAATGGCTTTCCCCCTCCCCCTGTCCCCAATCCCCCATCCCGTCTTGAGGACGTTTTTTTAAATGACCCCTAAAATGGAAATCCTTTCCGTGACCACATCCATTGATACATAATCGTACATAATCAATATAAAATTATTGTACATTATCAATTTATCCATCGCTTTTACCTCAAATGCCATTGGTTGAAAGTTATTTATAGCTGTAGTGTATTTGAAAGGTTTGAGGGTGGTATAGTAAAACAAATGAAATAAAATAAATAAACCGTGTATTACGAACTGTTGGTTCGCATCAAAAATAAGATAATGAGCCTGGGGGAAGGTTTAATTTGTTTTTCATCTGACGCACGAAAGATCAGTTGTTGAAAGCAAGAATCCTGATGTAGAATGGGTGGTATCAAACCAGATTAAAAGGTGGGTGGGGGCATAAAAGGCAAGCAAATTTTACAATAAAGATTGCTGGGAAGGTTATCTCCTTCGCCGTAAAATCATTTTTCTTCATGTATATCTTAGAAAGCAATAATAGGAAACACATTCTACCCTAGTGCCGTACAGTTCAAGATTTCTGTGGTTGCTCACTTGCTTAAATTTTGCAATCTATATTATGGGTTAGTGCACCTCATAAAGCGCGTGACACCTCATTTATTCTATACGCTATGAACCCTGAATTGCATCGCTAAGTAATAAGGTTCGAAATGAGGGCTGGAAAGGTGAATCGCTTCGGAGAAATGAAGCATAAGCTGCGAAATGTAGTCCTAATATTATTGCTTAAGGTCTTATAGCGACGATGACGGTAATGTTTAGCTCATGTTTGCCATGATTCATTTTTGAAAATTTTCTCAACTAACATCAATTGTAATCTCAATGTAGCCAAAATCTTTACGAAGGTTCGATGAAAACAAACTTCTTATATTATGCTTTGTACACACTGCATGTTTCATGAAACTAAGTTGTGGAAACTTTGTTTCATTTACAATATTTCTGTATTGATGTTTGTCTCCACATCAAAAAAGCAAGAAACTGTTTGCTAGTCAAGGCGTTAAAGTTAACGTGCCTATGTGATAAAATAAAATCGCTATTCGTTAAATTGATCAATATCTAGATGATAATATACATTCTAAAAGTAAATATACATGCATATATTTACTTTAAAACTTAAAAACGTGCCTATTAATAACTTGTCAGCTATCCGCGAGGATCGTTTTTTTGTGTTAACTAGTATTCTACAACCGGGGTGTATTAATGCCTTGGTAGAAGCGCCATAACCATGAAACAATGTTTCATTGCTTTCCTTTGACCTTCACCGCCTCTTGAGCGATCACCGAAATGTTTCATAAAGCACGTTATTTTTGGCCAAAAGTTTCATGAAACTTGGTTACAAAACGTTAGTAGGCATCCACATATCACAAACATGTTTGAATAGCCTACACAAATAAAAATAAACTAAGCAGATCTGTCTACAAAACATATTTGAGACTAATATTAAAACCACATCAGAAGTTTGAAAACGTTATAATAACGTATCATGTTACTGTAAAACTATGCTGTTGTAATATTTGTCATAATTAGAATTTACATGTCTAACACAAGGGTCTGAAAATATTAAATAAATCAAATGGTTATAAAACATTTCAGCATACTTACAGCATAAAGATATAAACTCTGAATATTCATGTGAAACTACGACATTGTAACTTTTGCAGTCATAATTATAATAAACATGCTAAGTACATTTGTCTATATATCAAAAAATAACTTTTAATTATCATTTATGCCACTGTTTTAAGATGCCCAAACAGTGGTTTGGCTGCAAATTCCATAGTGATGACCAACGTTATGGAAGTTTATTTAGTCGACCTGTAATTTCTTTCTAATTATCTCGACTTTGTGGGTTAACTGGAGCGACAACATGAAGCGGTATTTGTGGAGATCCTTGTTTTATACCTTTCGTAGAGTATTAAGTTGAACTGCGAAGTAAATGCTAAATCCATTCCTTCGTCTACACGCCTATTAAAACGCTCATTATAAATCTTTTAATACTGATAACCTTCCAGCTGACAAAGCCATTGTATTTAAACGCAAGAATGTTTTTTTGCATAATGCATTAAAAGCTTAAGATAATGTAATCCCATTCATTAGCCATATATTTGGAACGTAAAATAATACGAGCAAATAAAAAATAACTATTATTGGGTAATCCCCAAACGCAATACTAAGATATTGCCAGTGTTTGCGTGTGCAACCAACGGAGATACGAGAATTTTAATTAGGTCTATTAAAAGCATAATTTGGACTTGAGATGCATGCCTAATCTCTAGGCCCAGACAAAAAAAAAATTAGTAATTATCTATAGAAAACAATGCAATTTACTGTGTTGAGCTGATTACAATAATATGAACATTATCAAAGCCTTAAAATAAACAATTTCGGGTTTTTAATGGCGATGGGGTATTTTATAACATGGTCACACTTACAATGACATTTGAGGAAGGCTTCAGCAAACTCCTTAAAAGAGGCAAACATTGATAACACGCCTGTCTTGCTATAAATTATGAAGTACTGGAAGGGGTTGCAACACTTGAGTTGCGACAAAAAAAGCAGTTCGATGAAACATTAAATGCGGGCACTACCTAAAGGCAATCATTTCACTATAAAAATTGCTTATCGTGCTACAACCACTATGAATTGGTGCTAAACGCTTCATAAAATTTAGTATTGGTGGCATTTACAACATAATGCATCGCAGTACTGTAAGCAAAGTACATATTATATTGTCGAGCATATTTCTGCCTTTCAAGTCGTAACCTATTTTTCTATATAACATATTTTGACAACACGTAATTTATATTGAATTCCAGGAGAGGTTAGTTTCACCATGGAATAATAATTTATAATGGAACGTTAAATATAGAATAACCATCGGAACATTTTACAAAAGTAGATTTTCATATAATGACATTCTAGTTTTAATCACATTACTAGGTGGAATAGGTCCATGGTTGTTTTTTTGAGCGATTTATATGGTCATTTTGACAATGTGACAATTATCCGATAATCCGAACATTTTCTTTGTTTCTGATAGTGACTCCGATTGAATGTATGGTTAGTTTACATGCACATCGTTTTTTTTATAACGTGTTTAGCTTGGGTTCATGAGGCATATTGTATCTATTACCCACGTTGGGCAACTTTGATTAAACATTTTGTGAATGTCTCCAAGTAATATTTCAATTGGTAGTAATAATGTACATTAATTGGTTTGAAGTATGTGCAATATTTCTGTTGAAGATGTGGCACAAAAAATATATGAGAACAACTGAGAAGTCATCTTGAAACCAAGAAAGTCTTAAAAATCTCCAGTTTTCTTCACCAATTAACATAATTCGGATGCTTAAGTTTTGAATCAGTATACAGCTTTTTGAAACTGTTTGAACATTTTGCACAATAAATAATTTTTCTGCAAATATAAAAAATAAACTTTTGTGGCTGAACGTTTTGCAAAATTCAGTGCACGAGATTTTGTTGTAATGTGCCTGCATTGCAACAGATGACACCACCGTTTATAATAAGAATGCGTGTAACAAGGGGCATCCAATAAATTCCCACGCTGTTGTTTCGTTTTTTCTCTTCGTACATTGTTCACCCTTGCGCTTAATTGCAGTGTTCATTATTCAGCGATGGAGCAAACCCCAATTATAAATCTAGCTTTTCCTGTTCGTGCCATGGCACCCATAGAAATGACAATTGCACACAATGGCTAAGCGCAACCAAATCGATGTCGTAATAGAAGTTGCCACCACGATAACTATGGACCATTAAGGCTTCGTCCTGCAACATTATAGCTGCCGATATTCTTGAGACCCACCTATCGCTTTAATAGTTGGTTTGCCAGATTTATGGCCATGGAGTTTCATGATTGCCCAATTGAGACGAGGCTCGACCATAAATTGCGATTAGTGTTCCTAAGCTATAAAGGTACTGCTATACAATGTTCCAGTGTTCTTAAAGAAAGAGATGTATTCCATGAATTTATCAAGCTCAAGGTGAACGCATTAAACATCTCAAAGGTGTAATTCAAGTGTTCAATGAACGTGGCTTCCGATCAGCAGTTTGGAATTGTCTTTACTACTGCGTTTAGGAACTTCATTTCCGAAAATTGCCCATGGTATTTGCAAAGTTGGATGAGTCATTACATTTATGATACTGAACCTAACTTAACCGAGTAATCGGCTGCAATACTTCTGCCATCTTACGTGATCACATTTACGAACATAATGCTCATGATGTGCACATTTCCATGCTCATATTCTACATGTTTATGTTCAACAAACATTACAAATATGGTGAATCAGTGAAATTCCTGCTATATATAGTCACCTTCAGATAAAAATTTAATTTATGTTATTTTAAGAGTATATAGGGCATGACTATAAGATTTTCATTGCAATCTATTGTAGCTTCCATTTATTGAAATTAGAATTTCGAATAATTATTGTCTTTATTGATGATTTTGAATGACGACTAATATTTTCTCGCTGCAGAACGACTGACAATTAAAATCAACAAAGTAATCCACTTTCAACAGTTGTTGTTCAATGTTATGCAATGACTGAGTTATTAGAAGTCTACCTGCAGCTCAATTTTTTTTAAAAAGGTACTTTGTGCCTGTATTATATGCTCACTGCATTTTCTTCTAGGAATGCATCATTCTAAAACTAACATGTACAATAAATCCTCTCAGGTTCCTGGAAAAGGCGAATACGGAACCATAAATCCAATATGAAAAATTGTTTTACTCTCCTGCAGTACCTTCTTCACTATGCACTTTAGTTAAGTACCATCATAAAGTCGCCATTTCGTATATATCATTCTTGTAAAATGCAGTTTAATTAGTGTAATGTGCAATATATAAATACAATTTATACACTAGATGTAGTCGCGGAATGGATTTCAATCTAGTTAAAACCAATTTACATTAATTCTATCAAAAACATATGCGCATGCGCAAGCTTTCAGCCAGATTTGCATTCAACTAGAGGACATTTTAGTGTTTTATCTCATAATCACATCTTCAAATTATATGGAATACGCGAATAACATGGATTTCGTGTTATTTTTTAAAGTTTAAACTAATCTTATTTTTCACTACGAATAAATGGTTGAATAAAAAAGAAAAATTGCAATGAAATGATCTTTGTAACATTTCGAAAGGGTTACTTATTTCAATCTATCTGGCATGTATATAAAATGCACTAATTGAGCATTTAACGCGTTTGTGTATGACCGTAAAATACGGTCATAATAATTTTATGCCCTCTCATAAAACTCGAATGACTGATGTCACTGGCGAGGCTGGGTGTGTCTCTGGTAGTACTGTGTATACATTACGTGTTGTTAGGGGCTTGTTGTACCGCCATTATTTGGGCAAGGTGTATACAGTATATGTTTCAGAAATGGGGCCAATGGAGCAGATGGAGGATGAGAATGGGGCAAAGTGGATTGAAGAAGTGTGTAAAAACATTGCTAGAAAAATAACTGCATTAGCAACCCTGGTAAATGTGCATGTTTTATTGCTGTAGAAAAAACAGTTAGTTGTAGTTATTGCTTCAGAATTTAGCCATTAGGCAGAAATTAGATTCTCCTTATTTCTCACATAGACTTCTTAAATAGTTGTGCAGGGAATATTTTATGGCAAATCTAACAATAAATGAAAAGCTTGCAAACTACTGCTGAAAGTTCCCTCCTGGCAGTTTAATTTTTCGAAATATAGCTGTTTTAAATGCTTTGTTATCTATTTAAGGCACTAACTTTACGTGCACGCAGAGTCATAACCTTATAGAATAGTCTAGTTAAAATGATACTTAGGACAAAGAAATTCTCTTTAAATTTTGAGCTCTCAGCAATGTCTTTTTCATTCTATTTTGTCTTCTGAGCATTATTTATTTGTTCCCATTTACTAAACATCTACAACTGTACTTCTTGATTTAAAAGTAGTATTTAAGCTATGTTATTTATTCTGAACACATTGCATTTAACGCATATTACAACTTGTATAAATTTGCATTGCTTTTGGGAAGTTTGCACAATTCTGAAATTGTGGCTACTGGCAGTTTTAGGCATTTTCGAATGCATTACAAAATTCCCAACTTTACTTTAAGAATAACTAAAAAATTAATATCAAAAACATGTGCAATATTAAGTGAAGCAGTGTTTGAATATTTATTTAGAAAATTTCCAATGCATTGAATAATATTTTTTTGTTCAAAAAAGCAATTTCATGAATAAAATTTTCAGTTTTTTCGATTTTCTTTACAGGAAATGAATGGTTCTACTATATTATTAATATTAAAAAAACTTCAAATAAACGCACGCCACATCTACGGGTGCAATAATGCATAACCTTACTAAGATGGATAAAAAATGGATTTGCTGATAAGCTTAGAGGCGTGCAATCTTATACAATATCGGAGCTCTCGTAAAAGGAATTTGGGTGTTTGCATAGGTTCAAGATATCATATGCCTCGCAGTTTCAATCAAAATTTCAAGTTTTAACTTTATACATCAGTGGCATGCACACAATTCCATACTGTGTAAGGAAATTTATCGAAGAGCCAGATAATGCGATGGGCTATTTTTTCAGTACTCAGTAATGTCATGGAAACTGAGGAATGGCAAAAATACTCCAAGGTCCATACAAAGCTATTACAGTATTCACTAGCTGAATCTGAAAACAATACCTGGTAACATTTCATCAGGAAATTTAACTATAATACTAAAGATACCAACGGAAGTAATGTCGCTTTTTTACAAAAAATTGGTCATAATTCACTTTTTAAGAATATTTGCAGTGTACGTTGTATACAACACATACACTGTGCAGAATATGCTCTGCACTGGTATAATAATTGTCCGAAATTCACATATCCTTACTTAAATCCAGTAGTTCATTGTATCGGATTTATGAAGTCCTCAAGACTTGAAATTAGCACCATTACCTAATTGCACAAATTGCCAATTGTGTTTTTCATAAGCTTGGTTCATCAGACATTCTTTTCAAGATTTAGCTAGCTCATGGTGACCATGGGTCCATGCAGATACAATAATTAGGGCAGATGTATATATGCTGGATTCAATCTCAAGCTAGGGAAAAACATTACTAAACTTCTGGTCTATCTACCTTCACTATATTCGAGCAGAGGGACCTTGGCGAGTAAAGCCAAGTTATTAGACCAATATTAAGTTATTAGATTAATTATTAGACCAAAATGTAAAGGTTTTTCCTTAAATCTAACGCTCGGTCATTCTATCCATCCAAATGACCAAATCAAATCTGGGTCCATGCTAAAGGAATAGATTTTCCAAGGGGAGAATGACTTGGGACAAAAATGAAAACCAAACGTTAAGTGGATTACAAACTATAGAGAAACCATGCCCGCAAAATTGCATTAAGCAACGACCACGGATCCATGCACATCTGCAAACTGAAGCATTTATCACATATGTTATGCGGGTGTATCATGTATGGGATTAAGAAAGGGAAGCAATATAAGAAGCTTTTTACAGTATTGTGCTATATGTAGGTCGTGGCATCTTATCCATTGGATAAATTTGCCTTTTAAATGTACTTTCTAGAGTTGCATACATGCATGCATTTTCTGAAGTACAAGGTAGCATACATTCGAAAACATTCACATCTCCCCAATTAGGCTTATTTTTAAAACAGTCAATATACTGTATGTAAAATACCTTCAAATAAGTGGCTGGAAGCCTTAACGTGGCTGAAAATCCAATAACATTCCAGCCACTTAAATGTACTGTTCAATCTTGCGTGAAGATACATCGTGCTATGTATATATGTAAAATATATTTCTAAACAAAATACTATTTCTTCGGTATATGCTCCTAATTGTTGTGCTAAAATTAAAATTATGGTTGTAAACGTTTAAATTCTTTAGTAAACAGTTTCATTGAAAAGGAAGAAACTCCATTATATTGTATGTTTGGTTAAACATGAGAAAAGTGCAAGCACATAAAGACAATGGCCTCATATAAGTTTTCTTGTAGCGAATAAATTATTTCATAAAATGAGCAAATCTCCCGTCACTTCAGCTAATGAGGTTCCGCACTCATAAATTCCTTGTCTATGCCAACTTCTGCAGGGCTCGGGTTTTCTCCTGTTATGGAAATTTATATGGCGGAAAAATTATGAGATGCACGCATGCAGAATAAAATGCCATATATTTTCCAGGAAAAAGAAAACTTAAATGCCTGGAAAGTGCAGTGAAAAGGGTAGTATACTAGGTGGAATAGCCTTAACATCAAGCACAAAAACCAGATTTCCAAATCAGCTTATGGGTTTATGCAGATTATACAGTCTGTACCCGTACTTCTTAAGCCCTTACTCCCTTATTATATCAGACACATATTATTTATTGCTGCATAATGCAAGGCTTTGTTTAACCGGCCAGTGTAATAAATAAATCCATTCACTACATTTGCTAAATTTTAATGAATTGTTTACGTGGGCCCAAGGGCGTCGAGAACCAAAGTTGGGCCCGGGGTAAGATTGGGGGAAATTTTAACACTACATATAGCCCTCCTCCTCGTCAGACCTGTATGTCCATATACTGTATGACTATATGTATATGACATGTATATCCTCCTACGTGTCCTCGTATATCCCCATATTATTGCGCATCTGTTCTGCGCTGGCCTTTTTCCAGCCGAGAGCCATGGTCGGGTAAAAAAGTATACTTTTATGCCTAGTTCACAATGCACCGACCGACGTCGTCCGCCGGTGGAGGCGAAGCTTAATTTTTCAAAGAAAAACGTCACACGTTTTGACGGATGTTGCAGTCTGGTTCATGCCATATTCCCACTTAGCCGAGAACCGACGTTGTGACGTCAGTATCTCGATCGGTTGCGGAAAATATAACGAACGGTTCACACTTGACCAATTAGGCTCTATCTGTTTGCTATTATTAAAAACGGCGCTCACCAATCACCAATCTCGAATAGGAGTGAATTTGGGAGGGCCTTAAGTTCAACCGAAAAATAAACCGTTTAAGTGCGAATGCTCAGACCCTAACTTCTCGGTTAGCTGCTCGGTTTCAGCTAAGTGAGAATCAGGAGTCACAATGGACTGACCAACGTCCAAACGCCTACTAGGTAAAGCGCCGTCATATCTGCCATAGCCCCCAACACATTTTGTCGCTAGGTGGCACTTCAATTTCCTAAGGCGCATTTGCCACCTTTCACGGGGTACAAATTCTTAATTGTTTTACCATCATGACGTCCAAAGTTTGAATCCTTTTTAACTTTTTTGACGTTTTTCGAACTGGCGGAAAACTTTAAAAACGCGTCATCATGTAGGTTGGGACGCATGCGCAGATCGAGTGATGGTGAGTAAAAGACGTTGGTCGGTGTATTGTGAACCAGGCATAAAGCCCTATTCACACAACCGAATATCGTCTGCTACCAGATAGGTTAGGGTGTGAGCATGCACACTTCAGTTCTCGTTTTTTAGTTCGGGCATAATGCCAGGTTCACACGCTCCATACTTTCGTGTGTTTTGGTGCCGCGCGCATGCGCACTGGCGTTTTTAAAGTGAGGCGGCGGCCATTTTCCTCTTTAGCTCCGCCCATAACACACAACGCAGAAAGTAGATTTCATTCCTACTTTTGTCTGTTGTGTGTTGTCCGGCAAA
>JAQGBW010004507.1:0-13647 GCA_034698625.1 Julus scanicus
TACTTTGCCCACAATTGTCCTTCAAAAAAAATACATGGCAGGTATAGGGCTTGGATTTTGCTTGTGCACCCCCTTAAATGTGTAGAATAAGAGACTTTCTATGATTCTATTGCTTACAATAAAAACAATGTGCCGAATTTCCCTCAAGTGAAAATTTTCATACAGCCCCATAGCAAAATCGTATGAGACTAACTGGAGTAATAGGACTTGCTAATTAGCCCTAATGAGACTAATAAAAGTGTAAGGGATTTTTTACTGTGGTACTCGATAAAATAAGTAGCATCTTATGAGAACCTTATGGGGTCTTATTTTTGCAAGACCTACTCAAGTAAAAAATCTCGTGGTCTTATAAGGAAAGCAATGAGATTAATGAGAACCCATTATGAATGGGATTTCATTGAATAATACTCAATGAAATAAGTCTCATACTAATTAGATTTAATTATAATTTTATGAGATCTCATTATAAAAGTTTAATGTTGAGCAATTAAGACTGTGTGTTGTTGTTCTATACTAGAATGCACCCATACCTCGCTTTACGGCCTAGATACGTTCCGGAAAAGTTGGCTGAATATCGAAAAAGCCGTATAACGAATAAATTTTTCTGCATTGCGATTTCCATTTTTTTGCCGTCTTTAGCGAAGTGAAACCCATAAGTGTTTCATTGCTAGCCAAATATGACCTTGTTTGTGCAAATTGGGGTAACTTCTAAAAATTTCTGAACACTTTGTTTAATTACAGCATTTTTTTGGCCGTATAACGAATCATTCTGGGCCGTAAATCGAAACAGTGCCATAATTAAAAAAGGCTGTTATAGCGAAAGGTCGAATAGCGAGGTATATATGTGTAATATTGTAAGAGAAATCACTTAACAAAAATTTTAGTAATTTTCATCAAGTCGCATTGAAACGCGCATATATGCCTCTTTTAATGTGTTTTCGTCAGGAATCATCAATAGGTACGTAATTGGTAATGGTATTGAACTGGGAACGAATGGTACGTAGGTTCGATCCCTGCTGAGTGGTGGTTTTTTATGTAATTAATGGGACACATAATAATGGGTTGTCCAATAATCCCAATTATATGTGATCCCATTACATGGGATTTTACACTTGGGATATATATATATGGAAACCAATACAGAACAATACATTTTTTTCTATGATCTTGTATTGTCAACAATAGAAAACAATGGGCCAAATTACATTATAAATCAATAGACCATAAACGATAAAAACCATAGGATTTCTCTATTGATTTTTTGACCAGGAAAGCGTTAATATATGGAAAACAAGATGTGAATTAAGAGAAAGATTAAAACGCATTACATTACTATCCCCATAGACAACTTTTCGTATCTGGACTTCTATGTGTCCCAATTTAGGGAGTGGAGCATTTCTTTCACACTCGTGGAATGCTGATAACTGCCCTTAACAAATGTGGCTGCCCTACACTGGACCATCTCTATATCCTGAATATGAACAATCTTGTGAGGGTTTCAAACAGGAGCACAATAGCGAACCAGAGTTGCATAGCCATGCAGTCTCCTTTGCATTTTCCTCACATTCTTTAAACATGCACTGAATGAATCTAAGGAGTTGATTCACTGTACCAACAATTTTTGTGATAATCAAGAAAGGTTTTTGTTAATATAAACTCCAAAATACTTGACACCATCCAGAAAGTACTCAGGTTGACAAGATTTCTGTTTTCGAGAGAAACACACCACCATGCAATTCACATTATTTTATTTTAATTACCATTCGTCGCACCAGGAAGCCAGTGTAACGAGATCGGCCCAGAATTTAGGGGAGAAACTTGTACCTTCATCCACTTCATCATAAATATTGGAATCATTAGCAAAAAGTTCTCAATTACTAGACAACGACTTTAGATGGTCGTTTATGAAGAAAAAGGAAAAGTAGGAGGCCGGTGACGCTACCTTGAGGAACACCAGAGGTTATGTCTGTCCAGCTTGGCTCAGCTCCATTAATTACAACTCATTGCTTCCTTCCTGTTAGAAGTGTGGATATTCATGAAATTGTAAGGGAATTGATCCCATATGATTTAGGTTTTAATAACAAACATTGGTGAGGGACAGTGTCAAATGCCTTAGCAAAATCCAAAAATATGGCATCAACTTTTTTACCATCATTTAATGAACGTTGTTCATTGTTGCGTTTCAGATGGCATGACTTAAATGCATTTAATTGTGAAATTGACCAGGCCCTGATGACTTTCCTGTCTTGCATAGTTGTTATGCAAGGATGTACACATCTGCACAACATCTGCACATCATGTCACAAGCGCTACCATAGCACTAATTATGCAGTGCTGAACAACATATTCTAAGTTTTGCTTTATTTCCTACAATCTAGATTTTAAAATCGCATTCACCATGAAAATGAAGTGCAGTGGTTTTTTCACGTTCCCATCACTTGTTTGTATGCTAGATATGGGGATATATCCTCTACATTGTATTGGCTCTCTCTGGCCTTGGATGCCTTTGGGCCCCTAAACCCCAAACAGCAACAACAACAACGTTTTTCATCTTTTTTAATTCAATTTGTTACTTTCAAAATCTAATCCAACTTGATGGAATCAATATGAAACTCAGTATATTGCTTTGCTATCCTTGTTTTATTACTCCGTATTGCATTGCTTGTAACATCTTTTATTATTTAGTTGGAAATAACTTGATACCAATTTTATTGTGTTAAAATTGCATGAATTCCCAAAGCATCACTATTACATATAGACAACCTTTATGAGCGTTAGTCCTTTATGACGCCAATAGGATTTGCTTAAACGGATCATTAGTTCATCTTAATTGTCTGTTACAGTGCAATAACGACTTAGGAATTGGCATCAGTACACGGTGAAAGTGGAAACTGAACATAAAATAAATCCACAATAGATTCACTTTCAGCACTTCAAATGCTTGCTTTTTTTTCGCGTTCTTCAAAAGAAAGTTTAAACAAAAATCTTCTTTATACGAAGTTTGCCTAAAGTGACATCTGCTTCTTCATGGAAATGAATTCAATACGTGTTCATCGCTACATAACATTATGATTTCAATCCTGTGAATATGCAAGTAGAATGTATATTAATGATATTCTCATTATCCTATTTCATACAAAATGAAATTTTATTTTTTTTTAGAAAAAGAAATCTGATTAGTTATAAAAAAATGAAATTGAAGTTTGAATTTAATGCACATATAGATATGCCTTCGACATCGTATCTAAGCTTAACACCATTTGGATTTATTTCCAATTTTTTTTTTACAGAAATTCTTCATTCTCATTTTTATTAAGATGTTCTTCATTCGGATTTATTATCGATTTTCATGTGATTCTTCCTTTTTAGTTGCATTTCCATCTCTCTTATTTTAGACTTACTGCATTCCCATTTTCATCAACATATCTAAGAATTAAGTCAATGTTTATATTCCTATATTGCTCTCGGGGTCTCTAAAACCCACCATCAAATGTCAATACTATCCCAGATTTCCGGTTTTTTTAAGACTTCCATATAGGAAATCTGTTGTGTCAACTAGTGTCATCACAGTATATCCTAGTGACCAAAAGTGTTTCCACACGACCCGATAAGTGACTTTGGAAGAAAAACAGGGCAAGTCAACAATGCTTTACTACCATTTTTTCTTTCTTTACATTTCTTTTTGTGCAGGTCGTGAAGATGATGATTGTGGTCGTATTTATTTTCGCCTTTTGTTGGCTGCCCTATCATCTGTATTTCATCGCTGTTTACTACGATCAGTCCATCAACAAGCATCCCCATATTCAAAATATTTATCTTTTCATCTACTGGCTAGCAATGAGTAATTCCATGTATAATCCGATCATTTATTGCTGGATGAATTCAAGGTAGGTATTAACCAATGTAAAGTTGTTAATAAATGGAGCTACAACTATCTTACATAACCACGTGCATTGATTTGTCCTATAGATCAAAAATTGCAAGGAGAGGTTGTGTATACAAATTTTATAAAGTGAATTTTATTAAGTCTACTGTAAAATTTTAACGTTTGAAAAATGTTTGTGGATTGTCTCTCTTTCCCCCACTCCTGAAATAAAATTAGACACTTAATGAATTAGACAAAATTTTGTAAAAATATTATAATAACTTGTATTTATCATTGTTAGACTGAAAAATGTAATGAGTGAAATTGAAATATGATGTATTCTAACAATTAAATCTTCAGAAAGTTGCTTCACAGCGATTTTCGTCTTTTATGCTGAAATCGATCAATTTCAATTTTTCAAAAATATATTGGACTCATTTTTATTTATTTAGCTATATTAGACATATACAGCATAGTAATTATCAAATTTGACAACAATTACTACAATGCAACTTTAAAACTTGTCAAGTGAATGTGTCTCACCTTAGCACATGGTAGATTGATTGCCCAAACTTAAATTGCATCAAAGGCAATAAATACATTCAACTAAATCGATTTGTTTCTATATATGTTATTTATCAATAAAATGTGCATTAATTGACAACAGGTTGAATATAGACAACAAAATATTCAGATAGAAATAACAATGATTTTTTTCAGAAAAAAAATTTACGACACAAAAACAAACTCTTAAAAATTCCATACAAATATTGAACACTATCTGTTTGTAAAGTTAGTTGTTAAATAGTAGTAAGTAAAGGAATTTAAGATTAAATATATCAAGCTAATATCCATAATAGAAAATGGAATAATGCCACTGTCTCAACTTTCCCCATGTCTCAATGCACTTCAGTCTCCCCTTTTAATCAGACAATAATTTTTATCATATATATACATGCACTCTAATATTTCCAGTTCTTGTAGTTTGGCCCAATCACAGCATGGTGTTGGGAGCATGACAAATACGACTTATGCAAAAAAATGCACTTATGTAATCCTTCCTCTATCTTGATGGAACTTTGCTTTTGTCCTTTACCCGTCTAGATTTCGCCATGGATTTAAGAAAGTATTTCGATGGTGTCCAGGCATCCATTACTCTGAGCCCCTCACCTGTGACCGGGCCAATACATTTATCGACCACCACAACCCGCGCTACAGCTGCTCCCGTTCACCAGACCAGACAACACGGGTGGAACGGGATGGAATGGTTCACATGTCCCTCCACACCCTCACAGACGTCGTCTGCATGGACAACAATGGCCAGGCGACCAACTGCCTACGTCATCAGTCCCTCCGTGGTCCCGGCTCCCTTCTCAGAAGACTAAGCCGGGAACGGAAAACTAGCGCTGCCGTCTGAATGTCAACTCACGGCCCGTCAAGCTCTACCAAAATGCAGCAAATGGCCCTAAAAGTGCGGGGTTCACTCCCCGATCGAGGACGGTGGGACTTATTACAGATGGGAAAAATTCTCAAATGAGAGTTGGAATCGAGGTCCCGTGTAGATTGTTGCACGTTAACTTGAAGACTCCTCGAGATGGAGGAAAAGTTCCCTTCCCCGTATGCAAAATATTCAGGAAGGTGATGAAGGCTAATTTGCTGGCATTGGTGTTTAGCCCTCGTGTTGCACAAATAGGCCACCGTTAAAAATCATCAAACAAAAAACTGTAAAGGGTTGATGTGTTTCGTGGCATCCTAGCTGTACCCACAACCATATGACTATTGTCGATAATAAATTTATACAGGCAATTCTCATTTTATACGAAGGATATGGACTAAGGAATCCGGCCGTGTAAAATATGGAAAACCTTTAAGTGCGCTCACTGGTGATTTTCCCACATGGAAAAGAAATGCATTTCAAAATGCATATAGATTGAGACACTGAAATGAATTTCAAAATGTATTTTAAATATATATTTTGAAATACATTTTGAAATGCATTTTCAGAAATACATTTCTAAAAATGCATTTCAAAATGTATTTCCAAACGCATTTTTAAATACATTTTTAGAAATGCATTTTCGGTGTCTCAATCTATATGCATTTTAAATGCATTGCAAATGCATTGCAAATGCATTTCTGTTCGATGTGGGTTATTCAAGCAACTATCTGAGTTTTTAATCCTGGCAACTAAATAATTGAACCAGGTTCCATTCTGTGAGTGATTTTATTACCAAAAACCTGTTTGTCATAACGACCAACAGGTTTTTGATCTGAAGGTGAAAAAAATCGCCTGAATTTAGTTGCATGAACAAAAAAGTCGCTAGTGCGCGCCTAGCTTAATTCAGGTCTTAGGGATTCTCCGATTTTTTATTCTCATTTTTATGCAGTATGCAAAAATCTTGAAACAAATTATTTTTACTTAAACTGCAACGATGTTCCCATTCAAAACAGCACATCACTACAGCACGAATTACTCAAAAACTTGCTTTATACGGAGGAATATAAAACATGTATACATTCACCTTATAACCATACTTTACTAAAACACAAAATTCCCATATATTTAAACGAGGTGGTAATAATCCAAAATTTGACTGTATATTTGGCTTTGTCAAAATTCATTGAGAAACCTGAACCTTTTCGGAATAGCATATAAAACTATCTTCAGTATTCTGTTAATTTCTATTCAAGCATATTTACAAATTTACCTTTACGAAGGAAATATACAGGGAATTCCAAAATTAATATTGCGTGAAGAGAGACTGATGTTGTGGAAAAACTGTCGGAGCTGGATTTACAGCATCGATTATTTCCATCTTAAGGGAATAGATTCTATTTATCAGAATAATTTTGCTTGAGATATACCGTGTGACAGACGATACCTCCAGCGTCCTTATCTCGCTGTTATAAATATATACACACTATATAGAACATAGATACATATTCAATGCGAATGTAATCATAATGGCCATTAATAAGTGATTTCGTATATCTTTGTTAACTATACATATGGTACAAAAATAAACAACTTCGATTTTACCATGACTAGTGAAATTTTTGAAAATAGGGACAATAGGTGAATAGTATAACGCTCTCCACATGCATACCACTCTTTACAAACAGAAGCTGTTTGAGATATATTTGAAAGAAAGTCTAGACTGTGTACATGGAGAAAATTCTACACAATATCTAACAACTACATTATGTGGCTGCTGGAATTTCAGGTAAGATAATCATTCAGAATTTGTAGAAAATAAACCAAGGAAATCTGGAAACAAAATCTTTCACATATAATGCAGAGAAATTGTACGAACATTGCAACATTCCTAAATGTATTCAGTAAATATTATTAACTCCAAAGCCTTAAATGAGTTATTCAATGTAAAAATTAGAAAATGCATGCTACTTTTTTAAAATATTATTTTCATAATGGATATAAAGCATCGAATCGCTGAAAATTAAAAAAATAAGCAATAGTTTTCTATTTCTGAATAATATCATGAACTTCTTAAAAAAATAATGCATCCATTATTTTACATGCATTTCAGCATCCCTATAGTATGTATATACAGGGCATGGGACCACTTATCCTGCACGCATGCATTCATCTGGTTTTCTGATCAAAAGTTGTTCACTATCTCGACTCCTGGAAATGCTAAAAATAATTGCTTTACGCTCAAAGAGAGAAAAGAAAAAAGCAGGAAATTTAAAATTAATAGTGAACGGTTGCTGCAATTAAAATCTCGTTTCAGCAAGTCACTCATGGTTTCAATTGATGTTTCAATTCTGGAACACAATCACATCAAATTTATTGCGCCTGGAGTTTGCTGATGCCAAACTTCTTTTCAGACTAGTTTGTGTTCCAGCAAGACGATACGCCAGCACACGTACACGTACCGCTCGAGAATCTGTTCAATTTCTCCATTTTTTGGGGGAATTTGGTGCAAAAAGTGTACCGACAAATCTTCAGGATTTTAAAGAGTTAAGACGCCGAATTCTTGCTGCTCGGGATGAACTTGATCAAACAGTAATCGACTCGTTAATTGCCCAATGGTGCAAATGCCTCCGGACATGTGTTGCAGTGGATGGAGGACACTAAGTACAAATTGAAACAGCTGTTCTGTTCGTACATCTGTTTCCTATAGTTGTGCAGAATTGGATTTACTTTGATTGAAAACAAAAAAGTTATACGAATTTATGAAAAATATTCCCCCTTTTTTTGTGGCCATGCACGCTGTATGTATTCTGCAGATATTAACTCAAAAGCCTCAAATAAGTAATTTGTTGTAAAAATTAGAAAATGCATACGTCTTTTTATAAAACTATATATAGGAATTTAAATGTGAATTCCTTTTCTAAAACACATCACGAAAAAACAAAGTATCGAAGCGCTGAAAATGACAACATTAAGCAGACGTTTTCAATTTCTAAATAACATTAGGAAATTCTATAAGGCATAATGGGTTTTTTTATTCATGAACTTCTTAAAAACAATACATCCATTACAGAGAATGTCTTTTTTATTTAATTCTTCGTTATCTACAGATCGACGCCTAAATCACATCACCCTAAAATGCAAAACTGAATTTCCTTGTACTAGTAGATTTCTGAATTAAGACATCCCCGATGCATCCACAAAAAGAAATTCAATTTAATCGCATGCACGCAGTTGTGTAACGACGTCAATTTTCCCTCCATTCTTGTAAATGTTAATTGCACATTGGCGCGCACTTCCAATTGTCATGACACGTGAATGGCCCGCAGTGTTAATTATACGAACGTACAATGAGCCTACAGCTATTCCGTATATCTATTTTTCTGCCCTTATTAAGTTCGTATATGTATGACGTTGAATGGGGAATCTGGTGCTTTTGTACGGTTCTAAAATTCCGAATAAAATTCACCGCCGAATGTGTTCATGACATTCACTGCACATACAGTGTATTATTATCCAAAGGGCATTATCATGGAAAACCATCGATTTTACCGCAAAGAATACACGCTTTCTAGAACAAATAAAGAAGCTAGGTCACATCACCTCAATAAGCTTTCTACAAATGTCCGCACAGAAAAGATTGAATAACGTTCGGTCCCTTGGCAACACCCATGTTGGCCAGTGCACAACACCAGGTAAGTAGAGCATTCATTATACTCAAAAGAAAACCGACAATCATAGGGGAGACTGGGGAGCATTGAGACACTTTTTTACTAAAACATTTTTTTCCCGCATTCACGAATTCTCCTATTGATCTAAAATTGTAAGGGTATGTTGTTTTAAAAAGCTATATATATATGTATGGTAATTTTATGAAGCGAATTTTATCTAATTTTCTATAAAACTTTAGCCCTTAAAAGTTTTTGTGGAATGTCTCATTTTACCTCACTTCACGGGTAAATTAAATTAGACAAATTAATGCATAAGATATTATAATTTGGGATCTTTGCAGCGATTATAGGGTTGTTTGAAATTAAATTATGTAAAATTTATGTATTACGAGATATTTGAGATGTATTTTCTGTTCATGCTCATGGAGCGAATATATTGTGATGAGTGATAATCATAATTTGCAGTAAATAAATAAATAATAAGTTGTTCTAGTTGTTAGACTGGAAATCTTAATGAGTTAAGACAATCTAACAATAATACTGTAAAAAGTTTTTTTCACAGCAATGTCCTTCTTTCACGTAAAAATCGTTACATTTAAATTTCTGTAAAAATATTCTTGACTCATTTTCATTAATTTACCCATGTGTTAGAAATTCACAATTTAAAGGTGGATATCCACCTAAAGAAACACGAAACATAAACACAAATTCTCAAACGTGTTTGTCAAAAAGTGTTTTGAACCAGATGCAATCTTCAACAAACAGGCTTGAAAAAACAAAAGTGTATGGTTGAAAAGCTCCAAACACACTAGAATCACTTTATGTAGAATCGGCTGCTAACTAACGCACATGTGCAACTAATTGTGCGCTGACATCTGCTAGATGTCTTTAGCACGCCAAATACACAACGCGCATCAGAGCGGACAAAAGTTCGAAAAGTGAGTCTAGTATGTTTGGGTATTATTCATAAAAAAATCCCATCTAAAACCCTTTTTAAATAAAACTAAAAACATTCAAATGCAGCTAAGTAAGCAATTCACAAAGTTTGTAAAAGCCTTACAAGAGTCCGAAAATAAAACAAAATAATCAATAAAGAAAACAAATGAAAGTTTACAAACATACAACCAGAAATGCCGGATAAGCTTCCAGTACATAGTACAAAATAAAGCGAAGTTGTAGGCGGAATCCGCCTCATGGTTCCGAAGGGAAAAGAAGAGACAAAGCAAGCCAACATCAGCACGAAGGTGGACGTCCAAACACAAGGTCCGATGAGATGGTTGATAACTGCTTAACCGCAGTGCTTGAAAGATGGCCGAGAAGTTCACCATATGCAATGGACAGCATTGACTGTACCGGCCATGGCAGGAACAAAGTGATTTCAGTATTCCTTGAAATCAAATGAGAGTTACTCTCCGTAGATGAAGTTGGTTCCCCCAAACTTAAGACTTCGAGTTGGTGCAATGACCAATATGGTCCGTAGCAGAAAAACAGCAAATCAGCAAAACAGCAAAACAGGATTAGAAGACATCAGTAGATCCCATTTGGTTAATTAAGGCAGCAGCGCGCACACATGTCAAAATATTAGGCATTGGGACAGTCCCCAGCAATAATTTTGACAAACTTCAAGGGTGAATAAAAAAAGTAAATATTCCAAACTGACTGATGCGGATCAACAAGAGGATTTGTATTAAAGTGCTGCAAAGAGCACAAAAAAGAAAAAGGAGTGTTGCTGGACTCCTGCTCTGAACGAGTCGTGTTCAGGAAAAATAATGATCACGAAAAAGGAAGAGAGAGTCCTTAAATACATTTTAAAGGAATGTTAATCCTGCCAGGAATTTGTTAGAATGGGAAAACAAATGAGCTTTAATAAATGTTAATTCTAGCAGGAATTTGCATGAGAAAACAAACTGCGCCATCGGCAGGTTAATTGATAAAGAATGTTAAATGCAAATGAGAATTTTGACATAAAAAGGTATTGCATTTTGACCTATTGTCAAAATAAAAAAATTGCGTACTAATAAAACAAGGTTCAAAAATTTGCATAATAATCAAAGCAAGTTTCGACATTTTTGAAATTGGAATTCGGAAAAAAAATGCGAAAAGGATTGCGTCAAAAAAATGAACTTTGGTCATAGGGTGACCATGACGTAGAAATATGTTTCACAGCAACCATTAAAATTCTCCAATTGTTGTAATTCAATGGTCCTACTGCTAAATGGTCCCATTAATTACGTTAAAAAAACGTCACTTAGCAGGGATCAAACATATGTACCAAGCGTTTCCAATTCAATACCTTTACCACTTACCTACTGATGATTCCTGACAAAAACACGTTGAAAGAGGTATAAATGCGCGTTTGAATACGACTTAATGGAAATTACTAAAAATTTTGTTAAGTGATTTCTCATACAATATTGCACCTATACCTCGCTATACGGCCAAAAGAATGCTGTAATTAAGCAAGGTGACCAAAAATTGTAATAAGTTACGAACCCAATTTGCACAAACAAGGTCGGATTTGGCTAACAATAAAACACTTATGGGTTTCACGTTAAAGAAAACAAAAATAAATAAATAAATAAACAAAAATCGCAATGCAGAAAAAAATGATTCTTTATATGGTTTTTTTGATATACGGCCAACTTTTCCGGAACGCATCTAGGCTGTAAAGTGAGGTTCAACACACACAGACTTAATTGTTCAACATATTTTTATAATGAGATCTCATAAAACTATGATTAAATCTAATTAGTTAGGGATTTATCTCATTGAGTCCCATTCAATGAAATCCCATTAATAATGGGTTCTCCTTATTCTCATTGCTTTCCTTATGAGACCACGAGATTTTTTACTTGAGTAGGTCTTGCAAATATGAGACCTAATAAGGTTTTTATAAGATGCTACTTATCCTTTTGAGCCCCACAATAAAAAATCCCTTACACAATGGATTCCTATAAGCTCCCACTGCTTGTCTTATTGGTCTCATTAGGTCTCATTAGCAAGTCCCATTAATCCCATGGTCTCATACGATTTTATTATGGGACTGTAGGGAAACAATGTAAATTTATTTCAAAATCATGATATTATATGTACATAATGCATTTTGGTTTAATAAATGACTAAATGATTAAGCAGAAATTATTTCATGCATTTTCAAATAATTCATTAATATTAAGCTACAAGAAATCATTGAATTATTGCATTTCCAAATCAAGACATTAATAATAGAAGGAAAATTGAGGATTATTGCACATCCAAATAGTTAAAACTTTTTGATAATAGCAAGACAATTCGTGTTCAATAATCCTAATGTTTCTCGGCAAATTGAACAAAAATGCACTTAATTGACAATTCAACAGTTTGACGATTGAAGGAACATTTCAAATTTGTTGAAGAAATGTAAAAAATAATTGGACAAGCCTAATTCTCAATTGATTAATAATAAAACTAATTCAGAATGTTTGGAAAATTCAATGGTTTTCAATTTTTTCTTTCATCAGGGGATGAACAGGACATTTGTAGGAGCGCCTTGATAAGCAAAACACCAGGAAACATTTTTTCCTTCAATCCGGACTGCCTCTTGAGCTTATTTCTTATACAGTATGACTAAAAAGTCTGTTTCACCCCCTTCCCCAATTTTTTTAATAAGGGCAAAATGCGAAATTGTGATAAGGGAAACATATGGGAAACATGGGGTGCACAATTTAATAGTTCAAAACTATTTAACCTTTGACCATCACTTAAAGGATGCAAAATAGAGAAATGGTTTGATTTTGAAAGGTGCAGAGGAGGACGGTATCAGTCCTTTTGTAAATTTATTTCAAGTTTCTTGTGATGAACATTGATGCACTCCTGTACAGCTTCGAAGCATTGCAGTGAAGCTATGTGATTCCTTTTCAGTGGAGAGAACATGACCAGAGGTGATAATGTGTTCGTGCATCACTGATTGAAAATATACCACCATATGCAATACATTTGCTTTGGCCTGTAGGACCCAAAGGCCATTGAAATGGGTCACGCAATGCATCATAGCTGTACAGGAGTGCATCAACGTCCATCACAAGAAAATTGAAATAAATTCACAGGAGGATATTGTAGTACTAAAAAAACATTTTTAGACTGATACCATCCTCCTCTACAACTTTAAAAGTCAAACCATATGTCTATTTTGCATTCTTAAAGTACTTCCTGTGTCAATGACCTTGAAAACATAGTCAAAGGTGAAATAGTTTTGCACCATTAAGTTGCGCACCCCATGGTTGTTATATTTCCCCTTATCACAAATTTTGTATTTTGCCCCTGTTAAGAATATTGGGTGAGAGGGACCGACTTTTTAGTCATTCAAGCTGTATTGCAGTAAGTATAGGTATTTTTAATTAAATCTCCCAAGTCAATGGTATATTGGTTCCCAATATAACTGTTTAATAATGTTAGTCTCGCCTAACTCATGTCTTAGTGGTCCCCAATCTCCCTTACTCCTTTAAAATTAGTAGCATTCTAATTTTATTTGTGAATGACTGAGTGGATAAGAATGATATAGCCACACTGCAAATCAAAGCATCTAATTTGTTATTTTAGTTGCAGCGTAAATTAAGATGGCCAACTGAAATTAAGATGCAAATGCATCTATTTTGTACATTTTTTTATATCCTAACACGATTTTCATAAGATGCATC